>CAJDSM010020348.1:11962-25195 GCA_903981925.1 Ostrea lurida
ACCAATCAGACTCGTCCACGCAGCATCAATGACATCATGCCTATGATTGGAGCGCGCTTCTACACACAACTGGATTCAGCTCAGCTGAGAAGTGACGTGGTGGAAAATGAACTCGCCAAGGTAAATGCTTACTGATTATCAGACCATGTTGTGCTGCCTTTTGTAAACATTAATGTATGGCCGTAAAATTTTTATCAGTAAAACGCTGCAATGAAACCTTAGTTGGATGGTGTAATATTAGAAAAATTATTTTCCTTGTGTCAATGACAATAGAGATTTTTTTGTATTACTGTTAAGGTCATACACAACGTTCATTATTTGTATATCTTCTATAGATCTATTCTTAATATAAAATCATAGTACCCCTAGATATTCTTGAGAAGAAATCGACCGCCATATTTCCTGTGTTTTGGGAAAAGATAACAGTTGATGAAGAATGTAATTTGCACAATTATTCATATTTGAATTCTGAGATACCTCTCGTTGAAGAAAGCAAATGCCATGCACCTGTACATTATACATACTGCAAAAAACCTACAGTAGTTGTATGATTATATTCATCAGTCATCAATATTCTAAGGGGATTGAATGATGTTGTGTTTCTTACTCTTATTTTATCATTGAATTTTCATTATTGGAGATAGAAAAAATTTGAAATTTACATTGCATATGCCCCTAAATCAGTTTTTAAATACTTGACAATAAGCTGTAAATATTGAATATTTAGGAGGTTGAAAATGGACGTTTATTCCGACTATTGGCCAAGCTGGGAACCATCAACGAGAGGCCAGAGTAAGTAGAAGTTACTTAATACAGAGTAAAAGGTTAAGTGTCCCCTAAAGAGCTGAATACTCGACTCCTGTATGTATGTGTCCGGACTCGGGAAATGATCCAAGGAGAACTATCCAGAGTGAAACACCTTGATTCAGCAAAAAATCACACCACTTGATTGCGTTAAAATCACACACATATGTTGCGTTAAAATCACACCACTTGATTGCGTTAAAAATCACACAACTTGATTGCGTTAATCACCACCACGATGATTGCGTTTAAAATCACACCACTTGATTTCAGGTTAAAATCTCACAATGATGCGTTAAATCCACATCTTGATCAGCGTTAAATCACACACGTGATTCAGCGGTAAAAATCCACAGCACATGATTTTCTTAAATACGCCTGATTGTGTTAAAATCACACACTTGATTCAGCTGTTAAATCACCAGCACATGATTGCGTTAAATCACACCATTGATGTCGCTTTAATTTATTCACACCATTGATTGGCTGGTTAAAATCACACACATGATTTTGCGTGAAGAATCATCTGACCACAATGATTTCTGGAAGGTAAATCCACACCACTTGACTGCGTTAAAAAATCACAGCTATATATCTATATCACAGACATGAATTTGCGTTAAAGATCGAGACATTGATTGCGTTAAGTCACAGCACATGATTGCGTTAAGGTCACATCACTTGATTGATTCAGCAAAAAATCACATCACTTGATTGCGTTAAAATCACACCACTTGATTGTTTTAAACACACCACTTCATTGATTGTTTTAAACACACCACTTGATTGTGTTAAACACATCACTTGATCCAGCATTAAAATCAAATCGCTTCCTTATATTTTTAATAACACATTCAATGCTTTATTCAACAATTGTGTAATGTTTACATGGAGCGTGATAAAATTCCAATATACACAAATGGTATGATTGAATCAAGAACTTGAAATTTGATCCTTTGTTGAAATTTGAACATTTCAGGTATAACCTTGACATTCAGTGGTCTGAGACAGGTGACCGCTATATGCTAAAGCTGTTCCGAGATTACCTGTTCCATCAGGTGGACGAGACAGGTGCCCCTTGGATCGACATGGCTCATATCGTCCAGTGCCTTAACAAGGTACACCCCCAATTGTTTGGTCACTTTGATGATTCTTTTTTACCTACCAGTTCATTACTGATTGAGGCAATGGACCACTGATTTTTAATGCCATCTTTCACTTACTGCTACCAAAATATTTTTGCTCTTTAGAAATTTAAGCTTTAAGAAACCACACCTTTATGCCCCAGTATGTGGAGATTTTGGGGGCATAATTATCATTTTTGATTGATTTGTGATAGGTCTTTCATATTTTACATTAATTTTCCTTGTGACATAATCTTTCTTTTAGTACCAGTATTACTTTGCTGCCCTTTTGGGACATTTGTTCCATTGCATTATCTTTTTTGTTTTGCCTCGGACTAAAATGTTGCTCTGTCATTGATGGAAACGTGTCACGTGATTGCCGTCTAAATTTCTTTAGACGGCGAGTAGCAAAATATAGACGGAAACATGGCGGATGTTACGTTTTTTGTTATTCCTAAGGCTAACTTTCCGTCATACTGTGCTGTCTATATTTTGTTCTGACTGTCTACGAAATATGTCGGTGTTGTTCAATGTCCATAGAAGGTCTATGGACTTGTGAACAACCGTAATATTTCTGTAGACATATTAAAGAAATAATGTGTCCTCTTTAGGAAGGAAGGAGGACTTGCTGGTTTACTGTGATTTCTTCTCATGCAAAGTTTGCCTTTTGACATAGGCCTTTGAGATATACCATAAAACCTAGCAGATGGGGTTGATTTGTTGCCAGGCAATTGTTTTTGTATTTTAATAGATGGAACAATTGCATTATGTCATATGTTCACTATTTAAGGTAGCCCACTACACTAAAGTTTGTACTCTTTATAATACAACGTCACAAAATGGCGATTTAAATAGTTTGTGAAATAGCTTGTTTCAATATATTTGATCGTGTAACTTCATAGCTCAGTAGGTAAAGCATCGGTTTTGTAAACCGCAGGTCCTGAGTTCGAATCCGCCAGGGACTTTTGTTCATATTTATTGTGAGAAATTTTTGAAAATCATGTTTTTTGTATTCAAATTTCATATTTTCCACCTTTTTCACATGTATAATTATTATTTATCATCCTATCTTTCATAATTAGATCATATCGTGCTGTTTTGAGATACTTTTTCCAGACGTAGTGGGCCACCTTAATGAGTTTGTATTAGGAACAATGTCCATAATGATAATTTATATTTGTTGACCTGCCCTGTTTTTCAGCTGGACTCTGGATCTCCTGAGAGGATTTGTTTGACGTCTCGAGACGAGCAGAGCGTACTGGTTGTGTCCTACGCCGAGCTGAAGCAGAATTATGAACGAGCATTCAACGAGTTACTCACTCCTACCACTCAGACGCACGCTTCGTTCACGTAGCTACGGGCGAATCTAGATCTGTAGGTAAATGACCAAAAGTTTTCCGTTACAGTGTTCTCATGACCTCTTAGATCTTACAACAACAAAAAATTCGCAAAAAACGTGCTGGTCAGTATTTGAACCAAAGGACACTGGTGCAGTTGTACATTACATGGACTGATATTAATTGATCAAAATTTTTATATGCATGTATATTTGTGTAAGTTGCAATATTGATTGTTTCGATCTCGCTTTGGACGCTGGATTGTGTTTGGCGGCCGATCTTTGGAGGAAATGCTCTCTCTCATTCACGTGCTCGTCGAGTTTAAGGCAGCATCTCAAAACGGACACCTTCCTGTAGGAATCAAGTGCTGGAAGTGAGTGGATGCAGAGCAAATATTAATTTATTTTTTAAAATTGCATATATGCCATTTGGATGTTGAACTTTTGCCTCTGAAAAAGGCAAGACTTTTTTGGAGAGAAATTATTGATTTGTGTATTTATGACGATGTATATTTAATACGTTTTTATTGTTGACAGATATTGCTGTTGATATAATTGTGATGAGTTTTGGGCATTGTGGCAAACAAAGAATGGCAGTGTTAGGAGCTGACCTGTGGCCCTTTTCACAAAAAAATCTTACGATTAAGATGAAAATTTCAAAATACAGTAATTCATTTATAATTCATCATTCCTCTATTTTCGAATGAGCAAAACTTAAATATATAAATAGATGACAAGCTTGCATTCTTACTCGGGGCATAGTGGCACCTAGATGAGCATAAGGCTGAAACAAAATTTTGATCTTAGTCGTAAGTATTTTTTGTGAAAAAAAGGGCCACGGGGACGGTGCTAGGAGGGGGTGTGGCTTTGTGTAGCAGCAAAGTTACTCGCTGATCTGGCACGTCTGTGTCGGCGACAATGTGGCCAGTCTTGGTGTGCGTATTCTGCTCGGATCAATTTGACGGCTTTATTTACATATCCTGCCCATGTTATTATGAATAGTTGGATAAACTTCTTCAATTTTGCATTTGTGCAATAGACTTTTTTGTATTTAAATTGCAAGTGTCATTTTGTTCTCCATTGGGCATATTTTGTGTTCAGACATTTTAAAATATTTCAGAGGTCATTATCAGAATTTCAGCAAACTAAATCTGAGTCTTTTCTTTTTTGTGGGAAAAAAAAAAAAATAATCGTGATTTTAAAGCCTGAATTGAGATTGATTTGATGAATTTAATGAATTTTAAATCAAGATTAATTTAAAAAAAAATTGTTGAAATTCTGTTTTTTGGATCTTAGTTGTGCTTGTCAAATCCAGTTACAATGTTGTGATAATGGTTTTATTGATATATTTTACTTTGGTTCAGATGAATGCCTTAGTTTACAAATAAATTTACGATTTATATCTGAAAGTTTTGCACCATGTACGCAGTTGGAGATTGGTGTCACAATACTACTTTGAACTGATATAAATTTGATGTAAACTGGAGCATTTTGGTCCTGGACTTTTCACATGTTCATCAGTCACATAATCGCTGTTTTATTTGCTAGGGTGTTATTTATTATGAAGGCGTTTCAATGTTACCAACCTGTTGATTTCTTTGAAATCAAAATAATTCTGCTTGTGTTGAAACTTAAGAGAAGTTTGAATAATATTTGATGAGAAATTAAAAACAGGGAAGATTTTTCACTTGATGAGGTTGCATATCAATAACATTGAAATGCTGGTTAATTTTAACAGAACTTGGCAGCATAATGTTAACTTGTTGACCTGATCTGTACGGCTATGGAGTTCGAAGACAGTGTACAGATGAAATATTTTTATGATGATAAAAATGTTTTAAAAAATACTAAATAAAAAATAATAAAATATTGAGAAATTTTATTTGGTGTTTGTTGTGTATCAAGGGAGGTAAACACTTATGGACAAGTCCTGAGACGTATTAGGATATGAGGAATATGACTGAGATGTACTGGGATTATAGAATTGACTGAGATGTACTGGGATATGAGGAAATGACTGAGATGTAGGATAATGAGATATGCCTAATGTACTGAGATATGAGGAATATGATTCCAAATTAAAACAGTGTTGGGTACGCGCACCCTTGCATACATATTACAGACTGGGAATGACTTCTGAAAAAATGGGAGATGTTTCTGTTTACGACAGCAAAACAAGAAGGAATTGTTTAATGATCTATCGGATTATTTACTGTAGTGGCTATTTATAGATATTCTTTTTTCATGATGATCTTTGTGTAAGATGTAGAAGTCGTAAAAAAAATATTTGTTTACTGCGTGTGCAGTAGTCTGTAGCAAAGATGGAAAAACACTTTAATCCAATTTTGCAAAGACTGAGTTGAATTTTAGTATTGCACTTTTACAAGGATATAGCGGTGTGTAGCAACCATTAATGATATAAAATCCACTAATGATGAATTTTGCTTTAACGAATGCATTTGCGTTCGCTAATGCAAAAACTTAATATATCATTAATGATGCACCATCATAACCATTAATGAAGAATCGTTCGCTAATGAGAAATTTGATAGGATTAACAACAAAGAGGTGCTTCATAAAAGTACATAGGTGTGAAAGTTGCTGCTCAGAAGTAACAATATTAGAACCATACTTTGTATCAATCCTTTTGAGTCCTACAAAAGATTTATTTTGTAAGATCCGTTGTTGTTATCGGAATAAGTTGTTTTTTTTCCAAAGAAAAAGGAAAACACGGGAAAAAATATTTCAATATATGCAATAAAATACATTATTACTCAATTATTTCATGCCACATGCAGTCTTCATCCCATACCATGATCTTTGACTCTGTCACCTTGGTCTTAGCCAGAAAAGCACGATTATATTTGTCATATGGTGTTGAGGCAACTCTATGCATTCATTCTCACTTTAGTCTAAGGTTGGCCACAATATGAGTCAAAAATTTTCATGAAATTTAAGGATTGATAAAACATCTTTCGAAAATCACAGCTGCGAGCAATGGCATGATCAAGATGTCTCAAGTGAAGGTTGTAGCCCATTGGCCTCTTAATTTTTTCTAAGTTTCATTAGCGAACGATTCTTCATAAATGGTTATGATGGTGCATCATTAATGATTTAAGTTTTTGCATTAGCGAACGCAAATGCATTCGTTAAACAAAATTTATCATTAGTGGATTTTATATCATTAATGGTTGTTAAAGCGCGTTGGGAATTTGTGTGGATTACAACGGTCTAACAGAATGGAATCTTAATAGAGTGGGATCTTTGCCCATATTAGGAGTTGGACAAACTTGAAAGTACCATTAGATAGAGAATTTCTACCCGGTGTTAAGCTTTTTAGTATTGCTGTGTGAGGTTTTGGTGGTGGTTGTCGGGATTGCGAAGTCTTCTCTCTGATAAATGGACATATGTGATCCCCCCCCCTCCCCTCAACACATCAGTTCTTAAGCCTAACTAGGCATTGTACTTGTGTCCATAGAATGCATAGATGTACCCTCCTTGGTCACTATGGGGCCAGACCTGTCAACGCTCTGTGTCAACATGTGTAACTAGCATACAAGAACGCTAGGCACCGTAGGTCGATCCCCGTGGTTCACGTAGGGAGGTCTGTTGCCCTGTACGTGTAGAACGACCCCCGTGAATCGCGTAGAGCGAGAAATTTAGATTGACTTACTTTTGATTCAAGTTTATCATATATAGTCCGTTTCTACGTAGACCTGTTTGTACTGAGTCGGTGTAGTTATAGTTGAAATACTCCCGTATTACGTCCTTGAAATACTCCCATATTACGACCTTGAAATACTTCCGTATTACGTCCTTGAAATACACCCGTATTACGACCTTGAAATACATTGACATGGCAAACTCTCGTTTTATGGCCCGATTCAATGTTCTGTAAGGCAAACTCTTGTTTTATTACCTAAACCAATGTTCTGTTTGGCAAACTAAACCAATGTACTGTTTAGCATGACCCAAACTAATGTTCTGTTTGGCAAACTCTCGTTTTATGTTCTGTTTGGTAAACTCTCTTTTTAGTTATGTTTGTAGTAGTTACGGCTATATGGACCGTGGATATCGGCCTCGACAGCTCAGTGGTTAGAGCACCTGACTAGTAATGCATGGGTCTAGGGTTCGATTCCCGGTCCAGCCACTTATTTTCTTATTCTCTCCCTTCCTGTTACATTTGGTGCCGTTGACCTCCTCTGGAATTGCAGGTGAATTTCAGTCCTGCCAGGGGGTTAGAGCTTGGGTAGTTGTGTTCGGGGCGAAGACACTTGAAGGAGGGAGGAATGTCGTAGTTACGGCTATTTGGACAGTGGATTCACCAACATACTGGCATACACTCATGTGACCGGTCGACTGGGGATGCTAACTCCTCCTAGGCACCCGATCGCACCTCAAGTGTATCCAAGGGTTCGTGTTTGTCCAACCCTTGTTTTGTATTCTATTTAGGACAAGTTTCATGTTTGTGAGATCGATCACTGTTCGTTATCTTCACCTTTTGTAAATATATATAATAAAATGTCCCGAGTTTACACATCAAGAATGTCTGCTACTATAATCTTTATAAATAGAACAGTCATATATAAAAAAAAAATGTAACTCATATTCAACAGTAGTTTTACGAAAGTGACAAAACCGACATTCTTCTAGAATACATGGTTTGGAATAGCGGCATATTTCTGCCAACAATTGTCAGATAATTATGTCGACTTGTCAGATCTTCATGTCGACTTGTCATCTTTTTGTCGACCTGTCAGATATTCACGTGTTCAAGAATTCATGATGAAAACGTGCTCATGCCCAGTTTGTGCCATCCTACGGAAACGTGTACGGAGCACCTCTTGTTGTTTATGTCGATAAAAAAGAAGTCGATATATCGTCGATTTGAACAATTTAACGACTTTTTAAACTCAACAAGTCTTTATCTTTATGCATTGAATGACTTATTTTTCTCGTACATAAAGATCTGGCAAGTCGATATAATTATCTGACAAGTGGTGGCAGTGAGTGAAATTTTTTTCAAAGGGTTGTAAAACAAACACACAGGAATCTGCTCATTCTATCGCGATACTGCACAAATTACTGGTAATAAAATTATTCAAATTCTAAAATTCGTTTGTAATATAGTGCATTTCACGTAATTGTTCCATGTTTATTAACATTACTGACCGAATGAAGTCGTATGGCCAGGTAAAATTCAAAATCAGCTGATGGTCTGTGGGCTTAAGCGTTTTAATAAGTGCAGAAAATGCAAAAGCTGATTACTCTATTGATCCATTCGGTTTTACTGCACACAAATTAAGTCGCTTTATGACACAAGTCCTTTAAAAACTTAGTAGTTATATTTCAATTGATGGCCTAATTCCTTCTGAAAGTCCCTTCACGGTACTGGACAATATGAAGTGGACGTTTTAAACATTCCGAAGATGAATTATTAACAAAAAAGGTGAAATACTCCCGACAACTTATTCAATGTAGTTTACACGTCAAATAAGGACGAAGGGAAGATGGGAAGAACTACAGACAAAACGGACGCCACAGCGCAAGGAAACATTGTGAGATAGAAATACCAGTAAATCATGGCGTTAAAGGATTCCTTCGTGAGAGAAGTTTTACCGTATTTAATGACAACATGGTGTGGGTTGACCGTGCTGGTAAACATCATTCTTGGAATACGTACTTTAAACTTGATAAATAAACAACTTTCTTTCACTTTAGTGGCGCAGAGTTTTACGATTCAGTTTGTAGTGATTGACGTCATAGCTGATCTTCTGCTGCTGATTCCCGCGGCCATCGTCAGTACCACTCTGTCGTGGATCCTGACCGACATTGGATGTCAGATCTATGGAGTGGTCGCTATCTTCGTCTATTTGGTGACGTTCAGTATTCTGGGGATGCGCTGTTTAGAGAGGGTTCTTCGAATTCGGAACCTGGGACTTCACCGCAGACTGTACAGCACGCCTCGCCGTTTGGCGGTTTTTGCTCTGTTGGTTTGGTTCATAGATTTGGTGATTTCCGGTATACCTCTGACAGGATGGACGGTCATTTCCTATGATTATTACCATTCCGGCTGTTACCCTGCTCTAGAAGACAATCTCTATCACCTGATTATCGTCACAGTCCTAGGGATCGGACTCACCTTAATTTTGTTCATCGTGTCGCACATCGTGATATTCAATTCCATGAAATCACAGACGAACATGTCACGCATCGAGCCTTTCGTAATAAACACTCGGGAGGACAAAAAATCTTTGCCCCGGACATCGTCCCAAAACTGGTTAAAGGAGAGTGATGAGTCTAGTGATAGCGACAATTTTTACAAAAAGGAAAAATCCAATAATAACACATCAGGCAGAATCTGGCTTGATAAAGACAATACATTTGATCATCCTGACGGAGATCGCACACAACAAGAGCGGCCCAAAAGGAGTGCTTCATACTTAAATAGACAACATTCTGATGCCAGAACTCCTGAAAATGGCATGCAAGATACCATTCAAAAGAAGTTGTCGAGAAAGCACACATTGTATGCGTTGACCCGGTCCGTTTTTACTCATTTCGGTATATGTCTGTTTGTAATTCTCTTCTGGATGCCTTATTTTGTTGTTGCCGTTTGTCGGACCGTGGACAAGGATGTGTTCCGAGGGTATTATAGTTTGTCCCTTTGTTTCATTCTGGTGACATTTACAATCAAACCACTGATTCATTATGTGAGACTTCGACGAATCATCAAAGACAAGAAAACCAGAGTCTTACAATGGCACAGAGAGATTAAACGAGAAAGACAGAATGCTGTCCATCAAAAGAAATTACCAAGAGTAAATAGACCTGATGATGATGGTGATGAAAGTAACGATGAGGGATACGATGAAGAAAGCTCCATTGGTTTCGACGACGAGTTTTCTGACGAATATCAAACTAAAAAGGACACTCGACTTACGATTTTAGGCTCAAATAAAAGGAGAAAGTGGCCGAGAAAAGAGAACGCAAAAAGCAAAAATGGGAGGGAAAATCATACATCGGATATAAAAGAGAATAAACACATTTCTAAACTAAGACAAAAGCTTAAACAAGGACGGAAAGTAAAAAAGGTAGACAAATTAAAAGGCATGCCTGTCCTAAACAAGAGACAGCCTAATAGGTATAAAGACAGCGATTCGGACAACAGTGAATGGAATGGGTATTCTAATGAGTCAGAATTTGAGGAAGGATATGCAGACAACACAGCCCCAGTTGGTGTTCCAAAACTAGCCAAAGGCAAGTCTGGTTCCAAGCAGACCGAAGGTGCAGAAAAATCAACTGCCCACTGTACATCATCAATTCAAAATTCTAAGTACGAGGAGGGGGGATCTGAAAGTATAGAAAATTCTGATGAATATACAAGAAAATCCAAACCTGATAATGTTGAAAAATCATCTGAAGAAATATTGGACGATGTTGGGGCGGTGCATGTTCACATAACGGTAAACACTGGGAACTCAAAACCTGTCGGTATGCTCAAAACGACGGAGAAAGAACCGGCAAAACAAAATGACATGAAACAGAATGATATTGATCATCATGTGAATAGTTCCAAAATAGTGGGGAACCAAAGTACTGTATCTATGAAACAAAATGGAGATAAAACTCAATATAGATCTGTTGAAAATGAACTGCGAGAAAATCCGGAAAAGACCAATACCACATGGGCTGAAAACCCAACCGACACTAGTAAAAAAGCCGAAGCCTCGTCCTTGGAACACAAGAAAGAATTAGAAGGTATACTAAGGAGTAAATCAGACATCCGAAGAACTGTTGAGTTTGTAGAACAAGACACCAAGGTATATCTTCGAAACGAAAGACGGAAGACGTGCGATTCCTTAGACGTCAACCAAGAGAGCAAATTTCCTCCCTCAAACGAAACTCGCAGAAACGATCAAAAGGGCATCCATGCCCAAGATGAGAGGAAAAGCCAAACTAACTCCGATAGAACATATTTAACAACAAATGCAAAACAGAATGCTAAAGGGGGAAAGCAGAAATCCGTAAATGTCAATGACGAACTCTACAGAGAAACAGAAGAACAGAACGATGCCGTTATTGTCTCTCCTAAAGGTCGTGTTATAAGCAAAGTAAATCATCCAGATGTGAAACACGATGGTAGACTTGATGATTTTGAGATGCATGATAAAAGAAATTCTGAAAAATCAAACATCGCTTATACAAGTGTAAACCAGCGTGAGAACGCTGGAATGAAACAGTCCGAGAAAGCCAATGTCCAGGGTGCCATTACACAAACGAAAGAAAGAACAGATGCATGGCAAGCTTCAGGTTCGTCCATCAATGAAAATGAAAATACAATGGTCATGATTCCGCTATCATCTCATCAAAGTTCATCCCCAAAGAGAGAAAATGTGCAAAAAGAAAAGTCGAATTCACGTTCGAAGGAAATTAATGATAAAAGCAGTGACATCGCCACTAGGGGTAGATCTACTAGACAACAGATACCGGAACAGACGCTAGACGTGAACAATTCAAATGCAAATAAAAACAGTTTGTCAGACAATGGAGATCACTATGTGACGCATCCAAACAGTCGTTACCCGGATGGAAAGGACACTTATACTAGCAAAGTCTTCGGTGATAATGAAGGATTAACAGAATCACATCAGAATGACTACACAAATGATTCTTACAACAAACCAAAAAGTACAGGTAATCAGCATGGAATAAAGCAATCATCTTCTCTCATCGCAACTAAATTATCCGCTTTAAATGAAAAAGTCGATAACCGAACAGGCTTAAAAACAAATAATAAGGAAAGCCTAAAACCCATAATCGAAACATCTTCGAAGACAAAACATCCACAATTACTGAACCGAAAAAGTTCTAAAGGAACTCGTGATCACCAGAACCTGAAGTCTGAGAAAAATGATGATTTGGATTTAAGCAAGGTGTTCATAAATAAAGACGAATTACCAAATCAGGATTTTCCAAACAAGTCAACCGACGTTAAACTCCCGCCATCCAAAAGCGAAGTGGATGTTGAAGATCCTTCAAAGGGAAAAGTGGATGGCCTTTCTTTGCTGTTACATAATTCAAAGCTAGAAAGTGAACAAGAGACAGAACAGGGAAGCGGAGTTAGGTCTGTGGCGAATCCTGCTTCCACAGCCTCGGTCAAGAATACCCCGAGGCGAACCATCGACGTGTACGACCCGGAGGAGGCAGCACCCATCTCCTCCCGCTCGCTAGATTCCAAGCCCTCCCAAAACTGGTATAAACTTAAATCTAAAGTCACCTCATATGTGAACATCTCGAAGAAAGACAAATTTTCTGCTATCCATGGAGAAGACAATGCATATGACCGATTTGGAGCGCGAGAGATTTCAATAGCTCATATCAAAGACGATAGCCAGTTGAAAGCGAAAGTAGCAGACGTGCATCTAATGTGACTGCTTAGACCAACATATCAAAGATTTTGCAACTAATACCTTTGGTATATAATAGGTATAGAGTTATTTATTCATTGTAATCCTATATTTGAACGCTACATTTGATTGTTAATAAATCGCATCGCCACATCTTTTTTTTATTGTTACTTGCATGACAATTGAGGACAGAGTGGGTTTTCTTATGGCTGAGGTTAATGCTATTCGGAAAACTTCGGGCTGCATGTTAGTATGACTGATATTTCATTGAACAGAAGTAGTACACATAGAGCGTGGATGTCGTGGCACAACAGATACAGATACTAATACAATGGACAATATACTTGGATGTTGCACACTCAGTACATCATTTGAAGATTGAAGAAAAGAATGTTGATGATCTTAATAACATACAAAAGCTGTGTAAGAACATGTACATACTGTATATAGTAGTCCGAAAAAATTAATTGACAAGTATAAAATTATTGAGGAATTTTTATTCCTCACTGCCGATATATGTCATCATTTGACTCCCTCAAAGTCTCCGCCAAGCTGTTCA
>CAJDSM010020350.1:6156-16990 GCA_903981925.1 Ostrea lurida
TAAAAGAACAAAAAAAAAAAAAAAAAAAAAAAAAGCCTTACTTGTCATAAAAGAAACTTTTTCCTCGGAAAAACGAAAAATATGTACATATCAAGACAAAAATACCACAATTCAATATATATTAAATCATACTAAAATACGTAGAATTGCCTTGATATTGTACATGTAATTTGATAACATTACAATGGTTCCACCTCAGCGTAATTAGTGTGAGCGGAGGGCCGTTCAATACTAATGATATGCGAGTGGATAATCTTAAGAGTCTATATATTTTAGATGCATAATACTTTAAATCATGGGTATGTTTAATATTTATACCGAGGATTTACATTTTAAAAAAAAAAGAAATATGCAATTTGAATTCAGCTGGAAAAAAACAATAATCCGTCTATTTTATCACATCTGAAAACAAATGTGGTAGATAATTGTTGCCATGTAATATTAACATCGGGAGGGGGGGGGGATAGCGCATCTGGGGTTAAACATTTTTATCTGTCATAATTTGTGACATTTGATTGATTCGCTAATATTTCAGTATAGTATCTGTATTGTACTGTGGTCGATGCGATCTAGCGTAAACACAGATTGTTGAAATTGTCCATTGATACGGACATCGACATAGAAGAGGTAAGTGGGGTTAATGGGTAGTAATTGATAGATATGGCGTGTTTTATGCCCCATCCGGGAATTTGATGTTCTAAGTTATACGAAACAAATATGAAGACTAATAGAATCCTTCATTACTACGAGTGTGGGATAGGGAAATTCCACCGAGGGGACAAGATTCGCAGTCTAGGACGAGGCTTTGCGAGTCCTAGACTGCGAATCTTGTTCCCGAGGTGGGAATTTCCCTATCCCACACGAGTAAATAATGAGGATTATTTTTCTCACATTTTATTCACTGAATTAGTGCGTAAAATCGGGACCCTTGAGGAAATTTAACAATTATCAATATCTTAATTTGAACTTTAAAACAAAAACTAATTAGACAGACAGAAAGAGCATACCCGAAAATGGTTTACACTGTAAGTGTAAACTAAAAAACTCAAGACTGTGTCCCCCAGAAAGCTATATCAAATTAAATTTAAAACGAAAACAATATAAAAGTTTTGCTTCACCGTGTAACGTAAATCATAGGAAATATATGACGTCACAATGAAATGACGTCACAGCAATGTGAGATCGAAAAATCTCACATGGCTGTCTCACATGGGTAAAGTCGGTCTCACACTGGTGAAAATGTGAGAAAACTAAACTTCTCTAACCACAATAACACACCCATGAACAATTTTCATGGTCATTTTAGTATTATATGTACTTTGCATTGCCTTTTTTCCCAAGCAAACATTTTGAAAATATAATATCCTCACTTTCACTCTTTTATGATGTTGTCTCTGAATTCTGAACCCGGATTGAGATATTTTCGAAAGAATATACAAAACCTCTATCCAAGTAGCCGTGTATGCACGTGTACAGTTATGCGAATT
The DNA here is from genome assembly GCA_903981925.1 of Ostrea lurida. Lineage (NCBI taxonomy): Eukaryota > Metazoa > Mollusca > Bivalvia > Ostreida > Ostreidae > Ostrea > Ostrea lurida. The sequence continues at coordinate 7,644 of CAJDSM010020350.1, forward strand.
CCTTTAAACTAGTTTAGCATCAATGATGTTAGGGGACTAGATCTTTCAGGCGGCTCCACATTCAAGTGTCTCTAAATTTTCAGCTCACATGTCGTACACATGATTTCAAACATTTCATTCCAAGCTATGGAGAAAATATATAAAAATTTACAAAAAATATTTTAGCCAAATCTGGTCCGGATTCAATTTTTAAAGTAGCATAATCTGTATCTTTGAATTTATATTAGCACTGTGTATAAAAAAAAAAAAAAAAAAAAAAAAAGCCTTACTTGTCATAAAAGAAACTTATAGAAACCGAAACGAAAAATATGTACATATCTAAGACAAAAATACCACAATTCAATATATATTAAATCATACTAAAATACGTAGAATTGCCTTGATATTGTACATGTAATTTGATAACATTACAATGGTTCCACCTCAGCGTAATTAGTGTGAGCGGAGGGCCGTTCAATACTAATGATATGGCGAGTGGATAATCTTAAGAGTCTATATATTTTAGATGCATAATACTTTAAATCATGGGTATGTTTAATATTTATACCGAGGATTTACATTTAAAAAAAAAATAGATATGCAATTTGAATTCAGCTGGAAAATAAACAATAATCCGTCTATTTTTATCAACATCTGAAAACAAATGTGGCAGATAATTGTTGCCATGTAATTAACATCTGGGAGGGGGGGGGGGATAGCGCATCTGGGTTTTAACATTTTTATCTGTCATAATTTGTGACATTTGATTGATTCTGCAATATTTCAGTATAGTATCTGTATTGTACTGTGTCGATGCGATCCAGCGTAAACACAGATGTTGAAATTGTCCATTGATACGGACATCGACCATAGAAGAGGTACACGTGGGGTTAATGGGTAGTAATTGATAGATATGGTGTGTTTTAGTGCCCCATCCGGGAATTTGATGTTCCAAGTTATACGAACAAATATGAAGACAACTAACTTCTCTAACCACAATACACATCCCATGAACAATTTTCATGGTCATTTTAGTATTATATGTACTTTGCATTGCCTTTTTTCCCAAGCAAACATTTTGAAAATATAATATCCCTCACTTTCACTCTTTATGATGTTGTCTCTGAATTCTGAACCCGGATTGAGATATTTTCGAAAGAAATACAAAACCTCTATCCAAGTAGCCGTGTATGCACGTGTACAGTTATGCGAATTCCTTTAAACTAGTTTAGCATCAATGATGTAGGGGACTAGATCTTTCAGGCGGCTCCACATTCAAGTGTCTCTTAAATTCAGCTCACCATGTCGTACACATGATTTTCAAACATTTCCATTCCAAGCTATGGAGAAAATATATAAAATATTACAAAAATATTTTAGCCAAATTTGTCGGATTCAATTTTTTTAAAGCATAAACTACAAATAAATACATGTAGCTTGCATATGGTTTTGGCAAAACTTATTCAATTCAAAGTATATATATTGAATATATCATATATTGATATTTCTCAATTTGGTCAAAATACACAGCTTTTTCTATTCTTAGATTAAGTGGGCTACTTCGAACAAACTTGGTCTGATGGTTCGTTTAAAGTTTGTAGATCTTCATTTGTCAACAATGAAAGGAAGCCTTCATTTAGTTCAATTGGTAACATATATAGTTATCCGAGACTTCAGACTGACCAGCTGTGTTGGTCATTGTTTGTTTAGAAAGTTTGAAGTGCTCTTTAGAATTACGCCGACGTTGCTGATTTACAATAATTGTTGAAAGATTGATTGATTATTTATTGTTTTACGTCCACTCGAGAAGTATTTCACTCATTGGAGACAGTGACCAATTGCCGTGAAGGCTTGCAATTTAGGCCTATGCTGGCACTCAGGGCCTTTGGCAGGGAGGGATCCTTTTCGTGCCACACCTGCTGTGACACGGGACCTAGGTTTTTCCGGTCTCATCCGAATGACCGCCCCATTCAGTCGCCTCTTACGACACGCAAGGGGATGCTGTGGACCTATTCTAACCCGGACCCCCACGGGGTCAAATTGTTGAAAGAAGCAACTTCGAATAAAATTATACATTACTGTCACGGAGGCCAAGCTACATGTAGACCCAGGTGAGTGATTTAGGCTCCTGCTCGCCTCTAGTTGCAGAAACACCTGAAAAGAGGAGTATATGCTTGATCATTCAAGATTTTATAATTAGTATAACATATGGGTAATTCATGAGAAAGTCGTCAATAACTTTAAACTGCATAAACATTTATCTAGATCCAATTCGAATGCAATTAGTGAAAATTTTACGTTAGTGTAGAGGTAATCACATTAGTGCCGAAAATGAAACTCTTGTTTATTTTAGATGTATAAATCATGCTGCATAAAACAAGGGTTTCTATATATTAAGCTTGCGGCCCACTGGAAGATTTAGAAATAAATGAAGTTCTTCAGTTTCAGAGGACGGCATTGGATGTCAAACAAGTTACTATGACAATGACAGTAATGATCAGATTTATGACTGTTTTCCATGGCGACAAATTTCGCCTCGACCATTGCGGAAGCAAATCCCAACGGAATTGAGTGCGATTTAATATTGTTACACAATTTTCAAAAGGTGTAAATTTTGTCTTAAAAACACTAGAAATTAAATGGCTTTATGGATTTTTTTTTTATCTCTCCCAAATGCGAATGTGTTGTGCAGTAGCAATACGCAGAGGCCATCCTGTGCTTAATTTAATCGCTGCTTGTATCGGTAGGAACCTCTTTAATGATGCCCTGTTTTATTTTCGTGGTAAATTAGTTAATTCGTCTGTGGTCTTAACCCCCCATCCTCCTTTCTTCGTGTTGATTGTTGTTCGTTCCAGGTATTCGCCATGCACTGCGTATTCGTCCGTCATCACTTTCCTTGATGAAGAAGAATAGATGTGTTAAATGTTGCAGACATACAGAGAACGACCCGACAATGTCACGCGAAAGAATTTCACGAACTGTTGCGAGGGGGTTGTTTTAAAAAAAAATAGATACAATTCTCAGATAAATCATCTGTCCAAGTGGAAATGGCCAAAATGGAATGTTAGCGGCGTATTAAATAAATATCTTGCTCTTTGAACACACATATATATCTTGTTAGAGGAGTCCGTAATTTACAGCATCCAATTGACCCCTCTTAACTCACCCAAAGGGTTCAAACTATTTGCTTTTTCTTTCGCCCGGAGTGTTTCCGTAAGTACCCCTTCGTTTACATTTACGCTAATTCTTCCTTCTGTCCCACATCTTGGAACACTTGACCATCATCCAAACACAATGAAAGGAAAAGCGTTTTTGCAATCAAAAAATGTGGAAACAAGTTTCGAGTTGTGCTATAGCTCAACTTGGAAATTGATTACGATTAACACATTGTTTACTTCGTCATTTTATATTTATAATCAAAACTGAAAAATGACTATCATAAAATAGAACTTTTAAAAGATTTCAGAACCGGAAATTCCACATCTCATTCTTTTTTGCTATTTAACAGCCACGGGTGACCCCATGTGTGCTCTTCGTTGCACTCGTGGTTGCTGCTTGTTTCACTTGATTGTATGCTTGAGGTGATAATGTTAATTCTAAGTTGCTATGCACGAAATGCATCTTACAGTCCCAAGAAAGAGTAGGAAACATGGCTTTCATACCACTACACCGATGCCCACTGGGGTTCCGGGGATCCCGATGACTTTGAGAATATAACACACAAAAGACACCATGGGTTGAAATTTCCATCGGACATCAACTAATTAATGAAGGATTTTGTTAGTTTGAAAGCTGATTGAAAGTTGTCTAGACAAGAAGCTCCCGTAGCATGCTGTATATATTTGTTATATGAAGAATGTAGGTAAACAGAAGAACAAAGGTTTAGACTGGAAAAACTATGTGAAGGAGATCTCTAAAAATAAGAAAAGTAAAACAACCTCCAAATGTCTCCAGTACAAACTCTTTCAATTAATCCATATTATCATATAAGTTAGTTAGGGATTACAAGATGAAATCGTAACATCTGTTTTGCCAGTATCACGGTAGCCAGTAAAATATATACCAGCAACGCCAAGCGGCGCATGGGAAAACCTGCAGCGAAGCGAACGTGATCGCATTTTTCGTACGATTACATGGAATAATTGTTTTTATAAACCAGAAATATACTTGCATTTACGATAGAATTATCATTATGGGTTATTAGGTTTTTCATAACATTTATTTGGAGAGATAATTCCACCAGATGGTGCTGCCATCTTGCTGTTTATATAATGTCTGCACTAATTTGAAATAATTATAATAAACTGTATATTAATTTGGTCTCGTTACTAAATTGACAGGAAAAAAATACTGTATATATATGATGCCCTCAAAATGACATTACCGAAAAACAAAAACAATTTACGTTATGTAAAATAATACAAATACTTCAGATGCAATACATCAGTTCGAATATTCTAACTGTGACTCCGTGCCCTCATCACTGGGTCCGGAGGACATCTGTCATTTTAATAATAGAACGTTCTATCTAGCAATACGTAAGATTCCTGTTTCTTTAGCTAATACAAAATCAAAGCTTTGTCTGCAAATTCTGTTCTTGTAAGGAGCAGAAACGTTTTGACAAAATGTGGCGAGTATTATATACACTTTTTAATGATGTGAAGAATGGATGTTAAAAGCATGTGATACTGATATAGGCAGTGAAATGGGGTTGGGGGTTGCTGCATCTCCATCGAAGGCTTTTCAAGGAAGTACATAATTACCGTGATGCAGGCAATCAAAAAAAGAGACTCCTCACACAATTGCAATGCAATTTAATGGATTAACACAGTGTAAAGAAGATAGAAACATATCTCTTTATACCTAAACATTTTTAAAACAAAGCACTGCATGCAATGATCACGTGAAAATACCCACCCCTCTATAACGGATTATGACGATGAACCTTAATTATCAACTTCAAACGAAATCAGGTACTACAAACGACATTCCTAATTTGTAGTTAATTGGTATTCAATGCATTTGTTGGTAAGCTTCCAATTTCGTAAACGACGGTGGTATATCGTTCGAACCGTATTACTGGAAGACGTTAGATTTGATCCCGGCATCTGTTCCTGGAACTGTCGATATCTTAGAAGTTGCTGAGAAGTGATCAAGTAGATCATGACTTTCATTAACATTATAAGAACTTATTTCCTTAGGTGCTCTTCAGGTTTTATAGCGATAAAGTACATGAAATTTATCTCTAGTATCGTGCTAATTGTGTGTACATCTGTATTTTTAATTCTTTAGGAATTTTCTTTTTTAAATTATTAACATGTTGATCATCTTTATTTCACTTATGATTTTACATCGAACAATGTAGAAAAATGGATAGAGTGGCGGAAAATACATGGGTTATTGTTTGCTGTTTGCAACAAACATTAGTCTAGTGTTTCACCGAAATCGAAGATGTCTTTACCTTTTTCAAATACTAAACATCAGCGATCGATTGGCGGAAGCCCATCAGCTGATTCGAGTGTGATTGGCTCCTTTCGACGAATATTTACTAAAAGTTATAAATTTGTCCGTTGACACCATTCGTGTGCCTATAGAGAGACCCTATCACTGGGGCCCAGGAAATCAATGTATTTGATTACAGTATTCTCCAAGAAGGTGTTAACCATATTTACATACAAAAATTTATGGGGAGTAGTCATTTTGTGTGTGTTTGATGAGGCACTTGCATTGACTCTGGGTCAGCAGAGGGGTAAATATTTGTTCAGGAAAAACAAAAGAAGTTATTAAATCAACGACATAAAAGTTGTTCATCTAGTGAAAAAGATCCGTGGTAATCCCTGGTCGTAAAGATCAAAACTGATTTGACAGCTCAGCTTCATCAGCGACAGATGTGCAAAGTGTGAACACCTCATACTGTCCTGCAAACAAAATGATAAACAAAAACATCTACACTGTAAAGGACAGGAAAAATTAAATACTGCAGTTATAAAACGCTTCGTATCTAGAGGCAGATGGTATTTAGTGAGCCAATACTATTCATTGACGGCGAGACTCAATTATGCTGAGAGCACCGAGATGTTCCGAAGTATCGGATAGTTGGATACTCGTGTAAAGTATGTAGCTTATCTTTCAACCGTCTCCCGTGTGAATAATTTGATATCAAGGAATATCAAGTGATAGGTAGGTTTGAAAATGTTCAATTAATTATAACAATTCAGTTTGTTTATTTTTGTTCCGCGGACACAACACTTGCGTGCGAAAAATAATTATAGGTAATGCATTTTCATTTCTAAATGTTTCTATATGTTAAATAGATCTATTTTTTTAAAATAGTAAAGTATCATAGAGAGTGAAAATTTCTTTAAATAGAATTTTAAATCAGTACAATCACAATCATACCTGTTTTACAGTATTTATATACTGCCACAGTATTTCATATATAATAACCGAATTACAAAATGACGTATCTATATATGTAGAGTCATTATCTTTCAATTTTGGGGTGTCCATATCGCTTTAATCAGGGAAACAGACAACATTATTAGGCACTAAAACCATGTTCACTTTCATCATTAATCGCCCAATTTCCCAATAGAGAGCGTTAGATAGCCCAGTAACACAGACATCTTCAAAGGCGACTAACATTCTGACATTCAATGTTCCGGTAACAAGCTTGTTTGCCAACGCCTGTGTCCAGTGGTGATTTCATTATTGGTTCATTAAGTAATTTAAAATAGCCCCAGAAAAAACATTTCTCCTGAAATTATCAAGATTCTAGAATTCACGATACCTCCTCTCCTATTCTGTTATATTTTCACGAAAAAGTTTGGAGAAAAAACACTTTTACTACTTCTCACCTTAAAATGAATCTGACCTGCGTTCACTTTACATCTTTTCTCTCGGATTTAGAAACACCTACAGAATTTTTTGTTACACTTTTAAAAAATATTTATAGATACCACCGAGAAGAAAACGATGTTTGTATATTTTCGGGAAAAAACACGTGAACAAAAAATGTTACAGACAGTGACTTTAATTCATTTGAGTTGTTGGCTCCATTCGAACAAGAGAAAGTAAGAAGGCACGGCCTCGTAAATCAAATGGAAGATTAAATACATTGTACATACATTTGTTGTTTTCTGGGAATGTTTTAGAGAGTCTGATACTGAAAATGTTTGGTAATTCAAAGAATAAGAAAAAGCTTCGATGTAGGTTAAGTATTTTTGCTAAATAAATTACTATTAGTTTAATCTTGGATTAAAATATTCGTCTACAGAAAAAAGGTTAAGAAAATTAAAGAAAAGAGACCCGGAGAGAAACAGTTGCAGATAATATTCAAAGTCGGAACCTGTAGCCCATTTTTGGAACTATTGGAGTCCAATATTTGAAACTGTAACCAATGGCGAAGAAATCTTTTCTATTAGCAATTATCGTAATGACATCGTGCATATCCTCTTTCATATCATAGACATACTGGAATATTATGGACTTCACATATTCGAAGTTAATTTGCAAAGGTGGATATTGTACTTTTAAAAACAACCATGAATACTATTTATTCCAATGATGATCTAAATCACCTGTTATTCAGTTTTCAATTATACATGTATATACATGGTACAGGTGCACTTCTATATACTTGTTCAGGTATTAGACACGATAATTATGAAAATGAGATGAGAAACATCTTAAGAATTTTTGCAAGTACAGTGCCTAGAAACAAGAAGCAGAGATACATATCACATACCTTAACCTATGTATCTAGTGACCATTAGATCATTGAGAACCATTGTAAAAGCAACGAGTATCGAACTGTCAATTCGAGGAATTCTTCTCTTACTATTGGACAGTTCTTGACCATTTGTCCAAAATCAATATCGTATCATATTAACTCATGCGAATTCTCATGAGAAGTTTCATTGCTAATTAGCATTTGAGATATTCAGGACGACCTTTTTCTTACCAAACAAATTCAATGAATCTTTGTTATCAGATCAACAGGGGTATAATGCTTAGTGATCAGATTTTTCAACTTGAAACTGAAGTAATGGAAGCTTCTTTTTAAGTACTTTTCTAAAGCTTGAACTAGTATTTGATGTATACACTGTATTGTCAATTACACATTCTTCCATTTGACCAAACGCTTCACATTTTCCATTTTGGCCTGCAAAGGAAATAAGAAATAATCCTTAATTCATGTGACTCTCCAGTGTATGTTATGATCGTATACCATTTCTTACCATATGGCCTACGGACATTGACTTGTGACGTAGGAAATGAGAAGTCATCCGAAGTATGAAAATATTCATTGCTAAAGTTCAATAGATTTTGAATCATAATACAGACTAACCAAGAATAGACTGAACGACACAATTACAACTATCCCAGCAAGTCTATTTTCCCTGCACGCATAGATTATAGTACAAAATATTGATCCAGTAGTAGTTTTAAACGACACCTTCGCAAACCTAAGTTTTATGTAGATCCAATTGTAGCTGCCGGTTATGCGTGACGGTTCTCTCCGTAAATACTTTTGTAATGAGCAAAGATTTTTATAATCAAGTATTACAAAAATCCAAAATCATATGGTAATCATTGTACATTTTGTCCCCGTGACTACTACCAATACAATATATCTATTGAACACAACCATCACGCCTTCGTTATCTTGATGCCATTGTGAATCGTACTGCAAACACTAACGATAAACACATACTTTGGATCCTTTACAAGAGGTTCCTAATGATCCGGCTTCCCTGAAAATCAATGGAATATATATCTCCATGTTAGGAAGAGTAAATTATAGAGCCCCACGCCCGATTAGTGGTCATTAGGCTAATTGTGAATTATATATCACAATACATGTTTATCCTAATTCATGTACTCATAGGGATTGTGATCGATGAAATATTTACATACCCTAGCCTATATGTTTTGTGTGATGTTTCGAAATGGAAAATGCCAGGCATGATAAATAAATCTCATGGTAATAGACACGGTACTATAGGCAGATATATGTAATTTATATAACATCATTTATACATAGGTCCATTACTATTTCATAACACAACAAATAACTTGCATAAAGGGTAAAATGTACGGCAACATCAAAGAAAAGTAAATGCCTTTCATATCCGCTATGGGTATTCGGAGAATGTCCTTGATTGTTATCTCATAATCAAGATAATGGCTCAGGGTAGTATGTTTCAGTATATGTATATAGCACTTCGAGGCGCGTAAGGTACAATTCTGTAATTTACACGAACAAGTAATGCGTAAATAATACTGCAATGTATGCTAACAAAATGCTACAATGTAAACAAACAAGAGTTGCGATGTACACAAGTATTTAGAAACGTGTACACAAG
>CAJDSM010020352.1:6763-19019 GCA_903981925.1 Ostrea lurida
ATGGGTTTTGTAAATTCGAATCATGAAAGGGCAACAAACCTACATGACATGTCATTTCAATTAAATTTTTACATCTACTTGAAAACACTCAATTGAGACGAGCAGATCGAGAATAGGAACTAACATGTTTAACTTACCGCCTAAAATTAGCATCCTCGGTTTTCCACGCTCGTCTCCCGAGGTCGCCATTTTTGTTTGAAAAAAGTTTTATGTTGATCATGTGATTTAGTCACGTGATTTGTAAGATACAGTAGTGGTGGATCCAATATTTGTACTTCTAGGCTACAGTTCTGTAACACCCCTATTTCAAACCAGTCGGAACGTGAAAGTAACAATTACACTTTCAGGAATTGTAGAACATTGTCAGGCTGATTGGTAAATAATAAGTTGTCTCTAGACCTATAGTCGGTTAACCCTCGATCCGATCTAGACTAAGGAAAATAGTCCTGGCTTCGGGGAACTGGAATCTTGCTAACTCCCTCAGTGATATACGTTAACTGTATAGTATCTGCATCTTTCTTCAGAAATTGCGGTTTGCAAAACCAAGTACTTCCCGTAGGGTACAATGCTGAATTGATTAGATAATATTTTTACGATTACCAGTACATGCGTGGTTATTTGTCAAAAATATCTTTGTAAATAATTTTCTATTTGGTGATGTCATTTAATGTAGAAGGAGGGGGAAACCATGGTGATGTACGTGTCATTACACGTGAAATGACGAGCGGCCGGTAAAGAAGCAATTTATACCAGCTTCTACGTTAAACGTAGTACGTGTGCGTGAGACTCTAACGCAAAACCACCCAGTCAATAAAGAAACATCTTCAACCACTGAGCTACGTACCATGAATGATAGAACGATTTCTAGATCTAAGAATATTATTCATTGTCAAAATCATTTTCATATATAGTACATGGATGTTAACCAGAAATTAACCGAATGTCTTATTCATGACTTACATGTAATTAGTACTCAAAATCGTCATCGCCTCTTTTGTACAGCCACAATTGTTCGGACAAGAATATGAAAAGATAACATAAGAAACAGATTTATTAGTCGATGAGTGTTGCACAACTATGGTAAAACAGATTGAATGCCACAGTGAAACAAACAGAAACATCTTTATTTATATGCAATAAATAATTGGTTACAGAAAAATTAAAAATGGGATGACCACAAATAACGTATGGACATGATAAGAGATTGTACCGTGGAAATGCTCTGACTGGTCGTCTGTGCAGTTAAGAAACTTATATATCCGTCCGCATACAGATTGATTTTAGATACGAGACCAGATTCATTTTGTCTTATATGTCTGAAAAGGCTCAGCTTTGTGAAATATGAAATTATAGATATTTTACCCTTTGGCAAGATGATTAGAGAGCTGTGGAAATTATCAGGTATGGACAAATATTGAAAGTTTTATGTACTGCAAAAAAATATTGATTTATGAAAATACTTTTTTCAGATTGATCAAGCCTTTACATTGTTGTTGACAGTTCCTACATTGGTTTTGTTTAGTGGGCAGCGTAACCGGGTGACAGTTTTCGTATCGCGATTTAGTAGCGATATTTTCAAATGTATCGCGATATGTATTTCGCATATTGTTTAGATAAATATCAATGATTGCTTCTCTTATTTCATTGATTTTTAAGCATCTGATTTTTATTCCGGCAGAATAATGAAGATTTAAAAAAGCGTTCTTGAATATTGTCAGACAGCACAGTTAATATACGCTGGAGTGATTTAACTCGTTGCTCCGGACCTCCTTGTAAGTTGCTGTGAACAATCACAGAAATGTTTCAGCCATACGAACGTAATAATTGATTTGGAGAACAGAGTCTACGTATTTCCGAGCCCAAGCATCCTCGCCGAGTATACAGTAGGGGAAAATGTATGATCGATATACCGATATTTGTTTCGTAACGAATACATTAATGTGTAATTCCGAATACGGTATTATCGCCTAGTTTTTTTGATTCGTTGTTGTTGTTGTTCTACATCACAAATCACGTTCGGATCATATATTTGTTCTTGTATTTCAAAAAGAAGATGCAGTCAAATACTGAGGAAATAGATTTTTCCTATAATGTGAGGACACTTTTAAACTATGTACTATCTTTACGTTACAAAGAGCGCTTTAACTTTTGTAGATGGGCATTCATATTTGCTCTGTGTTTGATCTTTGAAATCAAACCAGCCAGTTTCGAACTTCACCAATCCAGCAACAGCAACATCTCCACGTCGCGACACGTGGTATCAAAATTTTACTTTACAATGTTCTTCGATGACATTCGTCCATGAAGATAAGTGGTTTAAAGATGACATAACTCACAAGGCACGAGAATGAAAGTGAGTCAAGAACGACGCGCATATCAGCGGTCAACATTGTTAATTTGAAATGGATGGTATCCTCATGAATCAAAGTGAGAATATTATTTTTTTTTATTTTTAGAAAACAGCATGTATGTGTGGTGGGTGTTGATCGGCATGAAGTAGTACTTACATCTATGAGTAATTCATGCACAAGCTTGATCTGATAAGTCCCCACCACACATCACGAAAAGAAAGTATTTATTTTTCCTGTACACCTTTGTGCATTTATTTTTTCAAGTTTCAGGTCTAATTATGATAGATTTTAAAGCATTAAGTGAAAAAAATTAAGATAATTAACGACCATATTTTAGAATTAAAGTAAGTCGCTGTTAAAAATACACAATTGAAAAAAAGGAAAACACAGACCTGTTTTAGTCAGGGTAATCAATTTTTTGAGTTTTGGGGCATTTGCCTGTATCTAAGATCTTAATGCCCAAAATATTCATGGAAAATAAGATCATACAACTGCAAGAATATTGCTTATTAAATCGCCACATTCTCTTGTGATGAAATACGAAAATTCGATAGTGAGCACAAAATTTAAAGACATTTGAACTTCCTTGCATATCATATTACAAACCGACAAAATAAAATTGGTCTCAAGCTGTCGTTTAATATTAGTCTGTGCGATTCACATATCTACTAGAGCTGTAGTAGCATGAAAAAAAAAAATAAGATAAGCAATGTTACACAGGCCTAAACATACATGTTTTGCCCTTAAATTACTCTTAATTTTCCTGAGTTTAATTCCTACGCAACTCTAATGTCATCTGGGTTGCTAATCTTAATTATTGTACCCTTATATGAGTGAACGAGATGTGAATCACTGCTGCTTATCTCTACATTTCTAAATGATCTTCATCATATAATATTAGTGCATGTAGTCGAGGGTACATGAACAATGTTTAATCCCGGCAAAAACACTTGTCAACGAGGCGTAGCCGACGGTTGACACATCGAATTTTGCGCGGGGTGAACATTTTTCACTGTTACCCTCAACTACATGCAATATTTATTTTGTTATACTGGAAATGTTTAAAAATAAGCAAACGTTTCGTTCTGTTGACTTTGATGATCTGTCATTAGCGATGTTTCGTAGCATCCATGCTGGTAATCTGCGTTTATCACAAACGCTCAAAAACGACGTCTTCTAACAATCTAATCGGCGAACCGTACGCGCTAAATTTGACGCATGTAAAATTCTTTGGCAGATTGTTACGCGTCGTCAAGTAATGTTTTCCTGTTGCTAGATACTATCACCCTGGGAGGGTCAAATTCCGCCAGAGGTCGTTCCGCACGCAAACTAACCTCTTCCATATAGGCATTGTGGGATTGGAATTTTCCGCGAACTATCGCGAGGAATACCCAACGCCAGCCGACGTCAACTGTGCATTTGTGCACGTCACGCTTTAGCGTCGAATGTTTCTTTCAAACCAACAATGCATCCCGTTTGTAAATATTGAAATGTTCTGTTCAAGTTTTTCTTCTTTTTTCTATATGCCTTGTAATCCAAAACACGTTGCAAATTGATCCATTTTTTAAAATGTATGTTTTTTTATTAAATGAAGATCTCTGATGATTAAATGTGCACCTTATTGCGCTATGTAATTAGCCGCGCCGTAATCGCGGATGTGGAATATCCAAAATGGTAGAAGTTGTGCGTCAAACGGTAGGAGGTCTGTGTGCTAAGACACAGGGCATTATGGGTAGGATGCCTGGAAGGGTGTTTTTTCTATTCTCAGAGGGAAACAGTATGTTTTGTCAATTGTTCGCCTGTCCAATCAGATTCGAGTATTTTACCATGAAAGTATATGCAAATGACAACTTCAACGCAAATTCTAAGTATTCTTTAATCTACAAAACGTACAGTGTATATGTATTAATCTTTCAATGCTAAATCCTCAATCTTTATTGGCAGTTTCTATCTCTTTTGATTTATGTCCACTGACGTCCAGTTGACAATATTTTCCACACCTTGACAACAAATAAATTGCCCTTTCTAAATTTAAATTTCTTTCGCATCAGGAGCTTCGTCCCAAAACTTGGGCAGTCAACACACCGCGACGTTCATATAAGCAAAACCGGAAAGTAGGAAGAAGATTCTGAAAAATCTGCCGGTCCATAATTCTGATGTTTATCAAAAATACAATGTAATGTTCCATGACAAACCTATTTTTAAGAAAATCAATTTATTTAATTTTTAATTTTTTACTGCTATTTACATGTAGCATAGCAACTCCATCAACACATAATATGTAAAAATCCATAACATACAATCTGCCCGTGTGCTAGACGCCGGTGCAAATTTATTCATAATAATTGAAATACACAGTATTCATGACAGGGCATTTTTATGAACAACAGAGTCGGTGGGTCAGGAAACGCGATATAATCCGTGCCAAACTAAAGGAAACGTGCTATCGATGTCAGTGGCGTAGCTAGGACTTGAAGAGAAGTATAGGCACCAATGAAGGTGAGTAGGAATTGGGGCGCAGCCCAGCACACAGCCCCACCGGGGAAGAGGGTTGCGACAGAAAAACACATTTCGTGTCTTTTGAGATTCATAAGACAACAACTTCAGGCAAATGTTTTACAAAAAAAAAAAATCAACAAAAAAACCAAGTGGGTCTCTTAAAGGGGCATGGACAACGTTTCTGAGCCTAATAAAATGTTTCAAATTTTAGATTTCCATTTTTTAATGTTTTAGCAATGGCCCACTTAAGGTATTTCTGAATGGTCAGCAAAATTTGAACGTCATTTTGTGTGAGTTTACAAGAGAGATACAGCAACTTACAATTCTTTCACACATGCTAACAGGCTCGAGCCTTTGTTTTTTGTTTACCATAAAGACTACTTCACAGAAAATACCATGTTTAAACAAAATGAGATGTGAAGAAATTCACTAAGGAACTGTTTAACTTGGTTCGGAATGAACTTTAATTGAAAAAAAAATCTGCTTTTAAACGGAGCTATACTAGCATATTCAATTAGTAACAAAAACCATGGCGCTCAACTTCTGTTTTACATAGTGATGAATTGTAAGTGGCTGTATCTTCATTTACCTCAACAAATGGACGTTCAAATTTTTGCAGACCCCCCATTACCCCCGGACGAAATACGCAAATGAGGCATTGTAATCATGTAAAAATGAAATCTAAAATTGAACATTTTTTAGTGCAGAACGTGTCCATGCCCCTTAATGCAATTTCATTAGTCGGAATGTACATAAATCAGTACTGGTACAATCCAATTCGTTTTTATTACCAAAGTCTTTCTTAATAAGATTTTTGATATTATATTTTTTTTCAGCGGAATCAAATTGAATGACAAGAAAATGTACAAAATCTATTAAATTTACGCAATGAATTATTTTAATTTATAACAAATTAGTGACGACAATTAAAGGCTTGGAGAGAAGACTTAATAATAGTCTTCCAGGGAAGACATGTGGCCATCTGCTAACTTCAAATTACTTCATCTTTTAAAGTATCACCATGAAAAGTATAAAATTATGATTTTTCGTCAAAATTATTTCTGTCGAAGTTTACGAGAAATGACAATGCACTTCAACATTATGAATGAAATTAAAGATGAGATCGATTTATTATGAGGTGCCATTTATGGGAGATTCTATCTGAAATAAAACATATCTATTTTAAGGTTCTCAGGGCCCTCATTCAATTCTTCTCATGCAAAAGAAAAATTACTTTTTTGACAATTATCATTTAATTTTATTTACACTGTGATCACCTAGGCGCGATTTCATTGGTTAAAACACTTTATAAGAATTGAGTGTGATTTTTTCGATCACGTACCTGAACAACAAGTAAAGTCTAATTACATTATTAGTTATTGTAATATAAAATTAAATGATAGAGAATAAATCTTATATTTTTTTCGGGTGATTTAGTGCAGGTTATCACCGGAGATTTTAGACGGTAACCTTTTCATCAATGCGCTTCACGTTTTACCGTCTAAAATTCGGTGATACCTGCATCACCCAAAAATATAAGATTAATTTCTTATGTCTATATCAAAAATATTTCTAAATTGTGTCAAACAGGAAGTGGACATGCGGCGGCGTTGTCGAAACTGCGTTCACGATACAGTTCTCCTATATCTGATGGTCTGTGCCAAATATCAGGAAGATGTTCTGTGTGCATGGTTTCAGGGGAAAGTGTGAAAGAAATTATTTTGTGACAAATTGTCTATGTTAAAAATATTCCAAGTTTTCATAACAGGAGTTGACATGAGGACAGATTTAAAGTGGTGTTCACGATACAGTTTTCCATATTGATGGTCTGTGCCAAATATCAGGAAGCTGGTCTTGTGGTTCTTGATAAAAATGTGACAGAAATTATCGCGACAAATTTGTCTATGTTAAAAATATTCTAAGTTGCTTCAAAAGCGAAGCTGACATACGAACAGATTGGAAACTGTGTTACACGATACAGTTATTATCTATATATTTCAGAACTATATAAATTTAGGCAATATATTTGTAAGATTTACCAAGAGAGTTTAATATTTAAATCTTCAGCAGTTAAAAAATATATGTCGCTCTGCTAAGCAGGCAAGGCGAAACGAAAAGATACAGATCAGATACGGGTGTTGGAGTTCTAAATGTTAATGAGTTGTTTGCGAGTTGTAAATTTGTCTGTCTGGTCAGATAGATGAATTAAAGAGCCCACATATACATGTAGGCCTATAGGGAAAGTATTGATTGGGTTTATATCTTGTCAGAATCAATTACTTCTAAACATGATAAGCAAAAATAGTGGATTTTAAGCATTTTAATTTTTTGTTTTGTAAATTTATGTGTAGGCACGTGCCTTAAGTGCCTAATGGCAGCTACGCCACTGGATGTTGCTCCATTAATGCAGGAAGGTTTCTGGCGGACCGCACATGTGACCAATGTATACAATTCTACAAGAGAGAGAGAGAGAGAGAGAGAGAGAGAGAGAGAGAGAGAGAGAGAGAGAGAGAGAGAGAGAGAGAGAGAGAGAGAGAGAGAATGTAAAAATTGTCCTATCTGTTTGAACAACGGCTTTATAGGAAGTACTTCACACCAAACCCTCTTACTTCACGTGACAATATACTACCTTTCTATTGGTCAATAATGGACGGAAACAAGTTAAACAACTATATCAAAACACGCCACTGAAACGTACAAGAAGTTGACGTCATTTTTAAAATTCTTCACGAAAACTTTTGTAAGTAAAATATAAATAAACATTGAAGGAATTAATATTTGTAGGTTTGAGTGACTGTATGTACATGTACGCACCCCAAGTAAATATTTTAGTTCCAATTCCAGTATGTGTTTCTACATGTATACCTTTGATGTAAATAAAACCCACCTAGAATTACTCGTATGCGTCTAAACAGTTGTTAAAAAAATTACTGATTTATTGAACCTAATTGTCCAAAATCATTTATTGAAGCTAATTATCACAAAACATGATCAGATTCATGAAAGATTAAAGGGTCATGGAAATGTTTTGAGCAAAAAATATTAACATTTTAGATTCCCATTTTTAATGTTTACAATGCTCACTTAGGGTATTTCTAATGGTCAGCAAAAGTTTGAACGTTATTTGTTGAATACAGTACTTACAATTCTTCATTATGTAAACAAGGATTGAGCCATGTTTTCTTCATCTACATTGAATATGCTAGTATATGTTCCGTTTAAGCAGATTTTTTTCATATTACAAGTTCATTCTGAACCACTGTTAAATAGTTCCTAGTGTTTCTCACATCTCATTTTGTTTTAAACATGGTATTTTCTGTGAAGCATTCTTTATGTAAAAAAAAATAAGGCTCGAGCCTTGTTTAGATAACAAAGACTTGCGAGCGCTGTATCTTACTTGTAACTCAACAACTGACATTCAAATTCTTACTGACCATTAGAAATAATTTGGCTTAGCATTTTAAATATTAAGAATGCAAGTATAAAATTTAGCTCAAAACGTTTCGATGCCCCTTTAAATGTCTTACACATTGTATGCTATCCACGTCACAGGCACTTGGCGATGGGGCATGGATCATGACCCCCTCCCCCTTTTAAAAAAAAAAAAATTCTGATCTGGGGTAGACACACTTATGTTTAATTCCTACGTGACAGAGACGAACAATAACATTTTGGATGATCTTTACTGCATATTTACAAAACATAATTAAAGTAGAAAAGCAAAAATAAGTGTGTCTATCCCAGGTCAGAATTAAAAAAAAAAATGGAGGGGGGGGGGGTCATGATCCATGCCCCAAGTGCCTGAGATCCACGTTAAGCAAAATGCGTCTCCGGCTCGTTGGGGTTGTACAAGGGGTATAGCGGGGGTTGAGGTTGAGATCACCAATCTCTTTGATTGAACATTTTACCCAAAACTTGTGCTTTCTCGCCATTTGGTATCTTAACTCCCATCTTCATGCGCGCTTACATTGAGTAGAACAAGGTACACAATTGTGCATCATTCCATTCGAACAGACATAATTATGNACACATTGAGTAGAACAAGGTACAGAATTGCGCATCATTCCATTCGAACAGACATAATTATGTTTCAGAAAGTCTCACAAAACTCCCACAATGTTTTCCAGAATCAAATCTTTCCTTCCTAGAATATTCCAAATATATCGATGCTTTAACTATCAAATATTGTTTTTCCGAAGTGATTTATCGATCTAGATAAATTCATATTTACTATGACACGTCACGTTCGCTTTAAATACTGGTAGTAAGGATCTTTTAAAAGGATGTAAAAGTCAAAGAAACACCGATCTTCCAAGCCATGACGTATGATATACTCATAGTAGGCACAGAGAATTCATACAAATTGCGACACAAGGTTATCAAAAAATTAATTCTTGTTCTGCTGCGTTGTGGGGAAATCCAAGTATAGTACATGCACTTACTACAACCAGACGAATCTATAACATGGATATAGACTTTGTGTTGACGATCATTCACAGTACAGACGAAGAGAAAATGCAGAACAGACAAAGAGGGAATGCTTCAGAGAATATTCCAACTTCATTAAAGTTTCCGCGATTTTAGATAAAACTTCATTAGATTTGCTACAACTAACTAATGTGAAGCTTAAAGCTGACATGAACTCTTAAACTCGTTTCAAATCCTCTCAGATAGCCTGCTTAGCTCCACCAGTATATACCAGTGTATTCTTTCTTTTCCCCCTTCCTTTATAAACATGCAAGCAAAACCAAATCTATATCTTATTGATTAAACTTATAAATATCATCAAATGATAGTTTACGAAACTAGAACTCGAATTCATATGTGATTTTATATGTGTCAATATCTATCTTTTAAACAACAGATATCATCAAAGAAGATGAAGGTGTTTTCTCTTGCGAACTTACCAACAGAATGAACGCTAAACAGAGAAAGTCGATATCTATAAGCGGTACAGTATTCAAAATTATATGGACAGTTTTCTATCAGAGAAGATAGCATTGGATAAAGGGGTATGATTGATTGATTATTTGTTTGTTGTTTGTCTAGCTGAGAATATTTCACTCATATTGGGATGCCACCATTGCGGTGGAAGGCTGCAAATTTAGACTTTCATGTATGCTTATCACTTATGGCTTTTAGCAGTGAGGGTTCTTTCACGTTCAACACCTGTTGCAATGTAGGACATCCGTTTTTAAGGTCATATCTGAGAGACTCGTGATTCTCACGTCTAAATGTCGAACTCTTGGCGAATGAGCAATCACTACCTATTTTCACGTCTTAGGTTTGATGCGGCCGGTCCGAGCATGGGACTCGAACTAACGACCTCCCAATCAGGAGGCGAGAGCTCTACCACTGATCCACTACGACCGGTAAAGCGGTATGATATCTCAAACTAAGAGAACACATATCTATAAACTATGCATTGTTCTACTCAGCGAAAACATATATCTGCAATCTACATCGATAAAATCGATATAGAACTATAATTGTACATTATATCGATAAGATGTCGATACCTGTGAGGAAAAATATACCATTATGCCTACTCCTTATTAGATCATTAGATTAGGTTTAATACTATGTTACTTCGCCATTTTATATTAGATTTACTGTTAGTAAAACGTCTGATAATTTTGAGATATATGGTAGCACGATACTGGTAGTGAATACAAAAACCAAAATTGTGACTAAGATTTAGTTGCCTTCCGTTTTTGGGATATGCTTTTTTTTTAAATTTGTGTTTTATGAAAATAATAAATCATCCATTTTCGTTTGAAATACATTCATATGTCGATTCAATATATCCAAACGAACTAGAAATAAAGGACACTACTGGGTCTTCCATGTCTGTTTCGTACTTGGACATTTTATTGAACGTTAACATTCCCGGCAAACGACCTTCTCACCTTTATGACAAACAGGACGAGTTTAGCTGTTCCATCGTCATTTTCCATATTTTTGTAGCAATATTCCATCATCACCTGCATATGGTGTGTATGTCTCTCAACTTATTCGATACACAAGAGCTTGTTTTGCGTATGATCAGCTTTTGAATCGAGGCAGGCTACTTACAAACAAGTTGCTGTTGCAAGGGTATCAACAGTCACGTTTAAAAGCAGCTTTTCTTAAATTCTATGGTGGTTATAACAATTTAGTTTACCAGTATGACCTACCATTGAGTCAAATGCTGTCTGATGTGTTTTATAGCCATTGGTCAGCCGTTTTTCACACCCACCTGATTTTCGTACTACGGATTTGTCCGTTTACCTGATCAAGACTATGGGCTCATGGCAGGTGGGACGCGGTTCAACAGGGGTGCTTACTCCCTCTAGGCCACCTGATCCCACCTCTTGGTGTGTCCAGGGGTCCGTGCTTTTGCCCAACTCTTGTTTTTGCTATTCTATTTTTGGGACTTCACGAGATTAATCCACTGCGCTCGTTATCTTTGCCCTTTACATAACATTAATTTTTTGTAGTGGCAAGACCAGGAGACCCAAAACCCGTAGCCTCCTGATATTGTGGGCGGGGGGGCGGCGGGGGGGGGGGGGCCGTGCCCCGGAGGTTTGGGGTTTTTTCTTCTGGGGGGGGGCCCCCCGCACACCCACACCCGCCAAAAACTCTTTTTTTTTTTTTTTTTCCACCCCCCCCCCCCCCCACCGCTCATTCGGCCGTGATAAAAGGTATGGACGCTAGCAGCCAATCAACTAAACGTATCGATACTGCAACGCGTCCATATGATACCAATTTATTATATGTAATCATTTAAACAATAATTGTTTTGTGAGATGTAGTCTCATAACTGCAACGATGTGTGCATACAAAATGAAAAACGCACGATAGTTTGTACTCAATTGTAGAACAGCTATGAGAATAAGTACAAACCTTGTCATCACCAAAAGTGATAACGTAATACACGAGGGATTTTGGCAATTCCCCCAATACCCGTACTAGTTTGAAATCTCAACCTCTTTAATATTGTACTTTTGTTGCCCAATCAGCGCACTTTCTCTGTGAAATGAACGTGCATTACTTCTGCATAGGCTACACGATTACGAATTTGAATTTAATAATATTGTAGAGGACAGGGATCCCTTGACCCCGTATAAAAATATCCCTGTCATCTCCTGTCATCGTACGGCAAGGGTAAATACATTCACTTTACGCGCTCCGTGGGGACATTACTAGTTTGAATCGTGACTCGTGATTCGTGACGAAGCCAGTGTCCCATGTTGCCTATCAGGTAAAGGGTTTTCAAGATATTGAATAGGCAAATAAATAATAAGAAACAAGTGAGCAGGTGAATTCAAAATTTGAGGCGGATCAAGTTGAGCGCCGTAGGCGCGATTATGCTTGGGGTTCCGGGGGCATGCTACCCCGGAAAATTTTGAAAAGAAGCATTCAAA
>CAJDSM010020356.1:0-12087 GCA_903981925.1 Ostrea lurida
CAATACTCTCAGAATGCTTGTTAAATTTGTTAGCTTATTTGTGAATTTTGGCTGATCAGAGTGAAAAGATTGATTTCTGATAGAAATTTCTCCTTTGTTTGTTGTTGACACTTTTCAGACAAACTTAACACAAAGTATACTTGGATCAAATGTGAGAACACACCTGCTTTATTGAAAATTATGAAGAGATAATTAGGAAATAGTGAATATGAGATGATATAAGTTACGAATTTTGTCTCCTGCTCCCGGGTCATAAAACTTAAACAAGCAAGTCTGCTTCTGATCTCAGACTCACTTAATTTTTAAAAGAATGTTATAGTGAAAAAGTGAGCTTTGCTCTCTTGTTTTGAATGGTGTGTCATTGTACCATCAACATGCAACACCTTCAGTGTACATCATACATGTAAAAAAAAAATTGTGTGATACTCGACCCAGTTAGGTGACTGTTAAGGCCTAGTGGCCTCCTATAATTGTGCACCTATGGCTCATGGTATCATATGTCTAATACTAAAGATCAAGGTGAACATTGTTGCCATGAGTATCTTATTGAACTTTGGAATGATTCTAAAATTCCATTTTGTAGACCGAGAAGCTCAGAAATCAGCAAACTTTGGCAGCATTGGTACAACAACACAGGATTCAGACAGCGAATCTGAGGAACTGATGCCGACACGAGACCCTAAGGTGACGGCAGCGCTCGCTCGAGCCATCACAGACTCAGAGGACGAGGGGATGATGATGTCAGACCCCCCCACTCCCAGACTGTCCACAGAATCGACAAACAACCTCATTGATGAGCAGCAAGATTTTTGTAAGGAAAAAGATTTTAAAGATCTACTCCAATTAATATATACATGTACCAGTGACTTGCACCCCTGTCATGATCCCAGGGGTAATGTTTCCAATTTGATTCTCCATACTAAAAAAGTAACTCTGTCTGTGGATTTTCAATGACATTTAACTTCAGTTGGAAATGGATATAAAATATATATACACATACACTGTATGTAGTAGCAATTTTGTACTGTAAAATAATATTTTGAAACTTTATGGGGTGATTTGTCAGTGAGCTGCTCATAAATTAATATATCTTTTGCCAGAATCCGATGACAATTTCAAACTGATGATCTAATGTTTTACTTCTGTTTCAAATAATATTTTTAGAATTGATGCTGATATTTTTATTTTTTTTGTCAACAAAACACTATAATATGTGTACCTTTGTTCAAATGATATTTCGGGATCAAACCTTTATCAACATACCCAACAGCTACCATTTCGTTTATTTTGTTCATGGCTTTATTTTCTTATCATGCTCAAATTGTTTGCACTCGGGATATAACATTGTACTACAATTTATAGTGGACTTTGATCCACTGTAGGACAATGTTATATCCCTAGTGCAAACAATGTGAGCACTATGAATTGATGTGCTGAATGATGAGATGAGGAGTGTTTTGTAGCTTTTTAGGTCACCTGAGTAAACTCCGGTGATCTATTGCAATTGGTCTTAGTCCGGCGGCGTCCGTTAACAATGACATTTTTAAACTCCTTCTTGATAACCACCAGTACACTTCTTTTCAAATTTGGTATGAAGCATCTTTGGGACAAGGAGCACATAAATTGCAAATTTCAGGTCTCGCACCCCTGGGCCTTGGGGGTGGGGCAAAAAATTGCCCAAAAGTGACCATTTTCAAAAATCTTTCTTCTTAACAACTGCACATGTCTGAGAGAAACCAAATGCATAGTGACGTAGAGCAGGAAGCTCCACCAAATTTAAAGTTTGGTGATCCCCGGGTAGGGGTTCTGACCCCAGGGCGGGCCAAACTTGGTACATAGTGTATATGTGTAAATATTTGAAAAACATCTTCTTTAATGCTATTGATAGTAAATTAAAACTAAATGGATGTTGGAATGAGCAGGAAGTTTTGTTTATAATTGTAAAATTTCATGATCCCTAGGGGTAGGGTTTGGTATTCGATGGGGCCAAAATGGTCATTGATAGAAATGTGTTAATAATTGAACATTTTTAACTTCTTTTTGATAACTACCAGTCCAATTCTTTTCAAATTTGGTATGAAGCATCTTTGGACAAGGAGCACTTAAATTGTAAATTTCAGGTCTCTTGCCACCTGCGCCTGGTGGTGGGGGCAAAAACTGCCCAAAAGTGACCAAATTTCAAAAATCTTCTTCTTTACAACTGCACATGCCTGAGAGAAACCAAATGCATAGTGATGTTAGAGCAGGAAGGCCTCCACCGAAATTGTAAATTTGTGATCCCCGGGTAAGGGTCTGACCCCAGGGCTGGGCACTATGGTACATAGTGTATATGTGTAAAACATTTGAAAAACATCTCTTAATTCTATTGATAGTAAATTAAACTAAATGGATGTTTGAAATGAGCAGGGTTTTGTATTATAATAGTAAATTTTGTGACCCTAGGGGTAGGCGTTTTGTATTAGGTAGAGCCAAAATGGTCATTGATGAAATGTGTTGACAATTGAACATTTTTAACTTCTTCTTGATAACTGCTGTTCAATTCTTTTCAAATTTGTATGAAGCATCTTTCGGGACAAGGGTAACATAAATTGTAAATTTAAGGTCTTTTCACCCCTGGGGCCTGGGGGTGGGTGGGGGCAAAAAGTGACCAATTTTTAAAAATCTTCTTTACACCACACATAATCTGAGAGAAACTAAATGCATAGTGATGTAGAGAGCAGAAGCTCTACCAAAATTGTAAATCTGGTGATCCCCAGGGTAGAGGTTCTGATGGGGCCAAACTTGGATATATAGTGTTTATATGTAAACATTTGAAAAACATCTCCAGTAATGCTATTCATATTAATTTTAAAAATTAATGAATATTTGGAATAAACATAGGACCTTTTATCTTAATTACCCCCCCCCCCCCCACCCCACCTGAACAAGTTGGAAGTGTACTGGAATTGGAATCTGTCTTTCCGTCTGTAACAGAATGTTTCCAGCATTAAAGTGTTAGCCTTTCCACCTAGAGTTACCATAGCAATGCATTAATCTATCCATGGGATGATGATGTTCCTTATCGATTTGGGTCAAAAGTCAAAGTCAAACACACTAGACAACATATGTAGCAATATGGTTTCTGGGTTCTAAGCATTATACCTTTCCACGTAAATCACCACAAAATATGAGACTCACCGTTATGGATATGATACTCGGTGACCTTAAGGCCTGTGCCTCTTGTTTTTTCCATGTGCAAGCGTCATCCGCGTTTTGAATATTTTTCTCCCATCTTTTTCAAAGCACGAAGTTTAAATACCATTCATAATATCTATGTTCCTGCTTTGCTTCTCCTCCAATAGCATGCAGTACTTTAGGCAGGAGATAGTAATTTGGAGCACTTTCAATTAGAGGAGGAAGAAGACATTTGTTTTGATAAAACAAAGTTTAATAATATGTTCATAATTTGAACCCCAACCAGCTTTATTTGCTCTGACAACTTTTAGATGACATATGAGAAATATAAGATTTGCGTTTTACTTGCAGCTGATAATTCTGATATGAAGCAGAGTTTGCCCGAGGTCTGGTGTAATGCCGTCTTTAGATGACATTTGACAGATGATGAAATACTTGAGCCTAGTTTGCCTCAAAGAGAAAAGGACGAGATTGAAGTTTGTATCCTCCCATTTTGGTGATTCAACAAGATGAATTAGAAGATAACAAACTAGGGTCGGCACATGAAATTCCTCTGATGTACAAGACCTTTCATTGGTCGAACCTACAGCAGGAATTCGTGAAACAGCCAATCAAATGTGTTTGTTATGGAAATGCTTTATCAGGGATCACAAATCTAGCTCAAAAAGCAATTACAACTGAAACTAAAGGCTATCCTGCAGAATTGGCTGATGAAAAAGGGCTATGGTCAGAGGTCATCGGAACATCAATTTCTACACGATTTAAGTGACATTGACATTGCGGAGGAGTTTGACTTTCTAGATGAGTTATGAAGACGAGCGGAGTTAATGGTAGAATTATTAACTGTGGAGTACTACACTACTGTAGCACAAGAATGACTGTGATTGATTTGAATTTGTGAGGCCCACTTTAATGGATCACTGATGTTATTTGATGGCTTTTTCAATGATATGTTCTTGCTCATTTATAGAAAATTATATGTAAAGTTTTGTGTTCACTAAGGTTTTGATTTTAGCGAATTATGTATATGTCATACATGATCCATTAAAATTAACCCTTCATGAAATATAATGGTGCCACAGCTTTCACTTTCTGCTAGCATTAAGTTTTTTGTTACATGGATACACATTGTAGATATATCTTGCTAAGGATATCTGTCACCTGCATGAAAATACACTTTAAACTGTTTAAAACATGAAACTCTTATAATCATTTAAAAAAAAGAGATTTATTTTCAGTTGATGGATATTAACAAATACCATTGTTTGGGCTTTGTTCAATGGCAGGTCAGAATTCTCCTTTAAGCCCCTCCCCCAGTACAACATTGGTTTAGGAATGCATTAAGTATTACACACACACACACACACAATATTTCAGATTTAGGTATAAATGTACATTTGTAGGTACATGTATTACATTGCTTAAGAATCCATCTTGTTGTGATACATGTACCCTGTTTTGTATACTGACTGCAGTGCACTTGAAGGTGGTCCCTTTACTGCTCACAAGTGGTTGGACATTATACAAGCTTGTACATGATATAAAAACTCATTTCAACCAACATCTGGCTGAGTTTCCTACTTGATATAAGGAGTGACATGGAGTGAGATGTAAGAAGTCGGGGTCACCGGTGGGGTGGGGATGATGTAAGGATGAAGTGGCTGACCAGGAAAAGTGTGATAATTCTCATCTGCTCAGATGTATAGACAATGATAGGAATTTTATTGTTTATGATAGGTAGTGAAATAGATGTGAAAACTACTCTTTTATAATTTAGATACATGGAAATTGGAATGTAATATTCTCTTTGTAGCGCACTTTATTTTATTATGGAAATTTCACTGTACATAGATTGAAATATTTTCTTAGATTTCTCGACAGCTTGGTGGTTTTTAATCAGCAATATGAACTGAATTAGCTGTATTTAACTCATTAAAAATCAAACAACAGTTCATTGTTACCTTTGCTGCGACAACTTTTTTTTCAAGGTGCTTTTACTGTAAACTGCTATGTTTTATCACATTTAGCTCACCTGAGCCAAACCAGACTCGGTTAGCCTTTTTGATTGAAATGTGTCTTGCATCTCTTGTTATTGTTGTTTAATTTTCTTATTTTCATCTTTTTCTCCTGTCAGAACCACTTGATCAATTTGAGTCAAACTTGGAAGAAATCACCCTTTGTTAAAAGGCAATTCAAGTTTTTTTTTTCAAATGAAGGGTCATGCCCTCTTAAAAGGGGAGATAATCAAGAAAACCAAAAATACCATGGGGTCTGTCAAAATTCTTTTCAAGAACCACTGGGCCAGGAAATTTGAAATCATAAGTTGAAAGCTTCTAGACAGAGTAGATTCATTTATTCAAATCGTGCACTGGAGATCCATGTTTCACATGAAGACATTGGAATTTTTTTAAAAATCCTCTCAATAACAACAGTGCCATGGTAAGTCATATTAATTTGCAATGACCGAAGTATTGCGAATTCTCAAGTTTGTTTCAAGCTCAGGTGCTCTGGGCCACAAAATGAGACCAAGGTTTTAGATGCGGAATAATACAGGTCATGGAAATTAACTTTGGTAACTAATTGTTAAGAAAAAGGGAAAGGGTCACCTAGTAATATTCAAAATGCAAACCGTTCTAAGTGTGGCAGATTCAAGTTGATTTTATACAAAGTGAATATAAGGTCAGGGGCGGATAAAATAATTGATATTTGTTCCTCCATTAGAACTTTTACTTTGCTTATCAACTTTAGCTTGAGCTGATTGTATTTTCATAATGCACGTCCCAGAGTGGACGAAGACAGTTTTTGGGGGTGGTTTTTTAGCAGATCTAACTGTAGTCGACTTGGCCTGGAGTTTGACCTACTTCTAAATATAGCACAACCTAATTATAGCAGTACATGTATTCTTACGAAACTAGTAAGTAAAATGAAGGCTTCCACATCCTCATGGCCAAGACCTCTCATTTCATCCATGATTTTCGACCGTTGCATCATGATGTTAGTTATTGATTTGGGGATTAGGTTGGGGTCATTGAAGAATAGAGATTAAAAAAAACTTCTAAAAAGTCTTTCTACATGGACATGCGAGCTAGGTTACTCAGGTGAGCAATGTGGTCCAGGGGCCTCTTGTTTTTTACTTTTGCTTAATATATACTTGCTTGTTTGAAAAAATATCCATGCATTGAATCACACCGGACACTGATATATTTTGATGCAGTTTATTGACTATTCAGTTGTAAGGGTCAACATCCCATTCAAATACTTTGAAGTGCCATTGCCAAAGATATAAGCTATCCCTGCCTTGAAAAATGGAAATTTAAACATATCTGTTCAGCATATATTAATTGACAACTGCAAGTTTAATGAGTGTATTATTTGGATGAAATATTGTTACATTTGTAGTTTTAAAATGAAAATTATTGAAATGAATCATTTTGTATAATGAATAAGTAGTTCAGAAATTTTAGTAAGGGATTGGGTGCCTAACCTATTAAAAGAAAAACTAAATACATAGTATTGGTAATGTCGGACAGGAAATTGTAAATATCATGACCCCAGGGGTAAGGTTTTTGATGATGGCAGGGGTTCTCACTTCAGTGCAGGACCTTTGGCATTGTAGTCTTTTTGTGTAAAACATTTAGATAAACATCTTCTGTAATGCTAGAGATACTAGATGGTAGCCCATTACTAGAATGGTAAATTTCATGATCCCAGGGGTACAGGTTTTGGTTCCATAGTAAGGCCAAAATTATNCGATGAATTTCATGATCCCAGGGGTACGGGTTTTGGTTCCATAGTAAGGCCAAAATTATCACAGTGATCTTTATCATTCGAAAGACTTTCCATCTTTACTTTTGCTGATACGGTGTAAAAACCAAAAGCGTAAAGGGATGTACCAAAATCATGAACATTAGATAGCCTCAGCGTTCTGCCTCAAGGGTGGAATAGCCAATATCTTGTTAGTGTTGATATCAACATGTATTCTATTATGTAAAGTCTTTCAGAAGTGAGGACATTATCAGGGGCATTTGTGTTTCAAGAACAGTCCTTGTTTTATATTTCTTCTGAATATTAGAAAATATTCAGGACAAGACAATAATCATAGTTCTCACGCTAATGATAGTTTTAATTAATACACAGGTGACTGATAAGGCATTTTGGGACTCTTGTGTTTCTGAAATCGGATCTTGAATCTCATTTTAATTCATTGTGCTGTGATTTGATGATTTAGATTTTATATTAGGTTATTGGAGTGACCTAGCTATTGCAATATGTTTTTCTGTTGTCCATCCTATTCTGTTAATTATCATTTTTTAAATTTATATATATGCAATTTCTTAATTTTCAGTTTTGTTTCAGAGATGTTAAGAATTCACTCTACTTGACACAAAGATTGCTTAATTATCAAAGACCAAATTAGAGTTTAATTATTACTCAAACCAAGGTCAAGGTCAGTGTTTCAAAAAGGTAGGGGGGGGGGTTGATGAGAAAAATTCATGCTTATAGGCACAAAGTTAGGTTGATTACAAGGTACTGCTCTCTTTGTTATTGTCAGGTTTTTGTGTATTCATTTCACCTTGGTGATTCATGTGACAACAGGAATCACTTGTTTATTTGTTGTTAGTTTTTTTTTTTGGTGATATTAATTTGGCACATGGCCTCATATTTTATTCTGTGATGTCGGTAATATAACATCTATTTTCTGTACATACATATATTTGTGAATATCAAGTGGTTATTTATTGTTTTTATGTAGAGGGAAATATAACCCATATACATGTGTATACAGTAGTTCAATGTGTGCATGCATTTAAGGCAACACAACCCCTGATTTAGTGTTTTTGTTTGTCTTTTGTATTATAATGAATATGCAACTTGATTAACTACCTGATATGAATGATTACATTGTAATTAGTTAAATGCATATCAAACTATCTTATGTATAATACAGTGAAATCTGTCTAATTCTGCATGCTTTGGGGGATAGCTAGATTATTGTGTTGGATTGTACTGTGTAAAAAACATTGAAAAACATGAGGTCTGAATTCACAGAAAAACGGATTACACAGGTGTTGTGTTAGACAGGTTCAACTGTATGTCACAAAGTATTCTGTATGTGATAAGTTCATTCCTGGGTAACTAGAATGAGATATTATGATTTCAATAACCATACCTGTCAAGTCAAACAGTGCAAGATAATACAAGGTATGTGTCATAATGGCCTCTTCCCATTCACGTGATTTTGTATATTTGTGTTGACAGATTTGTTGCAAACGGAATGAACTCGTTTATTGTCAGACTACATAGGAAATATATTTATGGTAAAGGTCTACTAGGGCATGTATAGAAATTGATTCCTGGGAGGTATATATAAAGATATATACTGCTATGTCTTTTAAGTTATATATTGAAATACATGTACTACCTTGTTATATACAGTCAAACCTTGTTATCTCGAACTCAATGGGACAGAGGGAAAACTTCGAGATATCAAAGGATTTGAGATATCGAGGGTAAAATACCTAAAAGAATTGGTGGTTGGGACTTCCGAATCACATGGACATATCCATGGTATTCGAGATATCAGTGTTCAAGATACCGAAGTTCAACTGTCTTCTATACATCCCTAATCAGACCTAGATCCAAAATCTATTTATCATTTGTACTCTTTTGACATTTTGATTGATATATTTTATCTTATACATTGTATTGTGAAATAATGAACAATTATTTTCCCCGTAATTGTGATTCATTATTGTATATATTAAACTCAGAAAATGCAACTTTTGTGTGTGTTATTCTTCTGATAGTCGGAATGCCCAGTCCAAGGGCGACTACTCGCAAGTGTTAAGACCAGACCCAAATAAGTACCACATATACGTGTATGTAGATTTCAGTTCAAAATGTCCATAGGAGTGGAAATTGTAGACCATATAGTGAAAAATCTAATTAAAGGGACTGACTCATGATTTTTGATCAAATGATTTTTCATTTTTGATGTTAAACATTGAAGACATATCTCATTTAAAATCTATGTTAAAATTTTGGACCTTTTGAAAACATCATTGTTCGATGAAAATTCCCAGATTTTGCAAATCATATTTTGTGAACACATAACTCAAAATCTATAAATTTTACTTAACTAAATTTTGCAAACTAGTTTATCAGCCGTAACTCTTTGTTATGTAAGCAAAGACTCAAGTCATTATTTAGGGCCCCGCATAAAGATAGTTTTCACTTTGTCCGTCCGTCCGTCACAAATATTTTTGTGAACAATTGTACATAGAGCATGGTATTAAATCCCTAAACATATGAATCTCTGAAATAAGCTGAAATATAAGCTAATATATGATGATTTTTGAAATAATGTTAGTTCAAAGGGTCATGTCCTTTATGAGGATTTTTGCAAATTTTAAGATGAAGGGATAACTTCCATAAAATTTAGAGTATCAATATTTTCTGCTATTTGCACATATAATATGATGTTCTTGCTGTATACCAAGTTTCGTTGAATTTGGTTTGGTTGTTTCAGAGGAGTTGCGATGACAAGATCATTTATGAGGATTTTCACAAATTTTCTAAGTTTGAAGGGCATTACTTCGTACAATTTAGAGGATCAATATTTCCTGCTAACATGCACAACTACATATGATGTTCTTACTGTATACCAAGTTTCTTTGAATTTGGTTGGGTAGTTTCAGAGGAATTGCGATGACAAGTTTATTGGGACGGAGGACGGAGTGACCCGTCATAGACTGCTCCGCTTGGGGACGCAGGTAACAAGGCAATGCAAACGTAGCATACCCTTGCAATGCCATACATACAGGTAGGCCTCATCCTCTCTCCGTGGGCAACATAACTGGAATGTTTGATGAATGCTCTGTCTTATTATTCACAATATTTATAGGCAATAGTCAAGTGACCTTTGACCCACGACCTTGAAAATTAATACAGGTCATCCTCTCTCCATGGGCAACATTTGTGGAATGCCCTTGCTTTCTATTCAGACACACATACACACCGACGGTCATACATACACGCATGGCAGCAATGCTATATCTCCTACGCATCTTAGTTGTGAAGGAATAAAAGCACGTAGAATTCGAAATTCGATATATGTACTATGCACTTCTGCCCCTACAGGTACCTCAAGCTGAATTCATGACCTGCAAAACCTGACCAGAATTCAATGGTTTTGCAGGTCATGGGTTGATCAGCATTGTCAATCAACCTGATTAATCAAATCAGCTCCTTCGATCCGCTCCACTACATATATTCAATTCTCTCCCAGAAAACATGGATTTGCAAGCAAACAATGATAAACGTGTACAGTTTGCAGTGTAAATAACTTGTAGATTTAATGTAATTTCAATGCTGTTTTTTTTATCCTAAGTAAACTATTTGGTTGGTCTTTAGGAAAGGGCAAGTTTTACTGAGAATTTGACAACCTAATTGTTCACGCCCTTGGTTGTTTTACTGCTCTGTGTGTGTGTAATGTGTGCAACATAGAGGAAGAAACTCGGGGCCTGGAATCCGACCCCAGTATTACTAGATAGCTCNCAACATAGAGGAAGAAACTCTGGGCCGGGAATCCGACCCCAGTATTACTAGATAGCTCTAATGAATGGGCTATCTATTCAGGCCAATCAATACCCAGTCCAGCGTTACTGGTCACTCGTCATGTTCAACAAGGCAACGCAAACGTAGCATCCCCTNTCCAGTCCAGCGTTACTGGTCACTCGTCGTGTTCAACAAGGCAACGCAAACGTAGTATCCCCTCACAAGATTATAAACAATAGTCAATAGTGACCTTGACCTTGAAAATTGATAGGGTTCACCCTCTCTCCATGGTAACATTTATGAGAAGTCTGATGATTCTCTGATGAATGCTGCGTCTATCTTGTTCACAAGATATTGAGGCAGNGGTCTGATGATTCTCTGATGAATGCTGCGTCTTCTATCTTGTTCACAAGATATTGAGGCAGTCAGTAGCGACTTTGACCTTGAAAATCACTAGAAATTAAACATCCACTCTCCATGGGCAATATTTGTGAAAGGGATGAATGCTGTTTCTTCTATCTTGTTCACAAGGATTTTTGGCAATAGTCAATGTGACGTTGACCTTTGAAATCAAAAGGGTTCATCCTCTCTCCATGGGCAACATTTGTGGAAGGTTTGATGATTCTCTGATAAATGCCCTTGCTTCTATCTTGCTCACCAGGTTCCGGAGTCGGGAGACAGACACACACACACACAAGACACAGCAGCGATGCTATATCCCTTCTGCAACTAGCTACAAGGANGTCAGACAGACACACACACAAGACACAGCAGCGAAGCTATATCCCTTCTGCAACTAGCTACAAGGAAATGTTTTCAAAATCCTCTGTGAAAGTTTCCATGGTGCACCTCTCTCCAATGGTAACATTTATGAGAGGTCTGATGATTCTCTGATGAATGCTGCGTCTATCTTGTTCACAAAGATATTGAGGCAGTCAGTAGCGACTTTGACCTTGAAATCAAATAGAAAACATCCACTCTCCATGGGCAATATTTGTGAAAGGGATGAATGCTGTTTCTTCTATCTTGTTCACAAGGATTTTTGGCAATAGTCAATGTGACGTTGCCTTTGAATCAAAGGGTTCATCCTCTCTCCATGGGCAACATTTGTGGAAGGTTTGATGATTCTCTGATAAATGCCCTTGCTTATATCTTGCTCACCAGGTTCCGGAGTCAGACAGACACACACACACACAAGACACAGCAGCGAGCTATATCCTTCTGCAACTAGCTACAAGGAAATGTTTTCAAAATCCTCTGTGAAAGTTTCCATGGTGCAATATACAATCTCTGTGAAAGTTTCCATGGTGCAATATACAATCCTCTGTGAAAGTTTCCATGGTGCCAATATACAAT
>CAJDSM010020358.1:9299-32773 GCA_903981925.1 Ostrea lurida
TCAAACCCACTTAATTGATAGGAATGATTAACAGTAGAGTGTAATAATATGATTCTGATGGATTTCAAATTCAATTCGGCGTGTCCTTAATTCTAGATACAGGATTTAAGAGGAAATACCATTCTGAAAATCGCATATCTTTTGAATACGTCACATTGCTTGTGGTATACCGACCCATAATGGAAGAAAATTCCCACTCTTCACTTTCATTTTCGGGGACGGAGGGAATTTAAACGAAATTGACTGGCCACTGGTCAACACGAGATTTGGGGAAAACTGGCTGTAAGAGAGACATTGGTCAACAGCCTCATTACGCAAGAGCTTTAAACGAAATTGACTGTCCAGTGGTCAGTACGAGATTAGCAAAACAACAACTGGCTTTTCATTTGTTGGAATGTCTCGTTATGTAACAAAATATACATGTACGAGGACGCGTAAAGGGAGACATTGGTCAATAGTCGGAATTGACTGGCCATTACGAGATTTAAAAAAAAAATACAGGACTGGCCTTTCATTCGTGGAGACTTCCGACCCATAGATTTGGTGCTGCATTAATGTGTCCCTTTCACGACACCGATAACGCGTCGTTAACCAGACTAGTATTTGGAAAGGGGTACGAATTATGAATTAAGAATAAGTGTTCTATAGGATTCCTTCCTTAAAAGTGCGCAAAAAATTACAACGATAAGACTGGCAAATCTGGAGATGAACTACCTGAGAAATTATCGCTATATTGTATGAAGTAACTTCTATTGCTAGAATGAAAAGTGCAGATCAAGTCAAAAGCAAGCAATACATGCCGATCGATCGATACAAGGCCGCAACTAAACATGCGTTTGTCCAGTCAATCAATACCCTTCGCGTGACAAGAATTTTTATCACGTAACTTTACACTATCCTTCAATGTGCATATCATGCTTGGCCACATTTCAAGTGGGGATACTATTAGGCTGTTTATATGCATATTCATTTTCTCAAAGCAAATAATGTTATGGTTTGATTATATAGTTACTTGTAAAAAAAAAACCACTTTGACACAAACTTGCACAATGCATTAGCCACTTTTTCTCATATCGAAATTACTAGTCACTTCTTTAATTCCAATGTTAACTTTTTAACGAAATGATAATGACCCAAATTGGACATGTAATTGACATGTAATGACCGTGTCCGTTCACGTGTTACCGTGTGGGCTTGATGACCTCTATAGAATTCACCATTTGTTAAACTTCAAGTTTATAGTCAGAATTTCGCAAGTTCTGTATTGTTATAACAATCTAGTTTGTACTACAATCTGCATTTTTCTTTTGAATGGAATAGTATCCATTTAATTGTAACTGACACATGTCACTGAATGATGTAATTTAATTTTATTATTTATTTATTTTTTTATAGTAACATACAGCTTCTCGAATGTTTCAGAGAATCAAAATAATAAAACGAAGGTGGTGATAATCATGAAAAGATATGCCGAACTTTAAATATCAGTGTAATTACAATATATCCATGCATGGTACCAAATCTATATCTTGACAAGGATTTTTTTTTTTTTTTTGTTTTGTGGGTGTGTGGATCGAAAGATCCATTCTCCTTATAAATATCTTAAACTCTGAACAAAGCGTACCCGTGGGGGTCCGGGTTAAATAGGTCCCAGTATCCCTTGCGTGTCGTAAGAAGGGACTGAATGGGCGGTCTATCGGATGAGCTGGAAAAAACTGAGGCCCCGTGTACGGGTGTAACACGATCAAGAGCCCTCCCTGCTCAAAGGCCCTAAGTGTCGAGCGCAGGCTAAGATTTGCAGCCCTACACGGCAATGGTGACGTCTCCATAAGAGTGAAATATTCTTGAGTGGGACGTAAACAACACACGACCAGGAAACAGCTCATCTGTTTAAGGCGGAAGGCCTTTATAAGAACAGGGTACAACAGCATATCCCAACATTTGTTTGGGAAACATGAAAATGATAATATGCTTATTAACGGGACTGGTTTACGATTTTTGGACAAAACATATTTTTTGATTTAGAATATTGAAAATAAAGAAATATAACTGAAGTTATAAATTAAAATTTGGACTTGACTGCAAGGATAATATAAGCAATATTCAACCCAAACCTGTGTTATGTAACAAAGATTCGAGTCATTTTATGTAAACGATGACTGATGAAATATTAAATCTGTAATTTAAAACATCATAAATTTAAACAGTTATAAACTTAACATTTTTAAATGGCCTATTTATTATAACTTTTATTAAAGAAATTCAGATGAGATATTCATCACAGACTGAGTAGTTTTTAAATATTTTGTAAGCATACATGTAGCAACCTGATTCTTTGTTTACAGACATGTAACAAATAAACTCTCCATAATGAGCCTTCTGTACATGATATATAAATCATATACGGTACCAATTTGATGCACCAGATGCGCATTTCAACAAATTATGTCTCTTCAGTGATGCTCAAACCGAAATGTTGGAAATCCGAAACAGAAATTTAAACTATAATAAAAGTGAACAATGTAGTGCCAAAGACTGGAGCCAAATACTTCGAAGGATCAGAGCTATGCCTGAAGGAGATAATCCTTAATTTTGATATAAATTTCCAATTTTACTACTGCAATTCTATACATATCCGTATTTTAAGCTAGTAACAAAGTACATAGCAACGGGTTGTAGAGACCCTCGGGGACTAACAGTCCACCAGCAAGGCCTCGACCCAGGGTAATAATGTACAACCTTATTTTTGTGACGGAAACTTATTAAACACAATAGGCAGTGCATTTCAGTCAGAAACTACTGAAAATAAAAGTTTGAAGAAATACATGAATCAGTCTCTTTTAAACTGGTTTAACTATTTATGTTCTTTGTGGAATTCTACACGAGAAAATTCTCATTCCATGTCCTAAATAACATAACAGTAGAGTACTTGTGAAGGATGTTTTTTTAAAAACATGTACATGTATTCTTTTCTCGTAACAAGCGATACATCCAGAATGTTTAACCGAACCTGTAGTTTCCGCTCAATTTGATGTTCGTGTTAAAAGATACATGTCGAAATGAAGATTTCCCAAAATACAGACTTCCTTTATACCTTTTCCAGATGAACAACAAAACCAGAATGTTGTTTCATATTTATATACATTAAGCAACACAAATGGAACAAGATTTTTCAATTTAGTAAACCCATTTGATTTCTTCAGGCAGCAAGTTCCAAAGTCCTAGCAAAGGCGATGGTTCTTTTACCCGAGAAAAGGGGAAAATACGTAGGACATTCGTTTGCAGTGGCTCCGATTTGCGGAACTAAATTTCCCTATGTTAAGGAAGTGCCGCCATCTTAGCGAACCGGAAGGACCACCATCTTGGTTGGCTGCCATTATGATATACTACTGACATTCCGCGGTCTGTTGGTAATAGATTGATGTATGATTTTTTTCACAACTTGTAGAATTTTAATGGAGTTTTGCTTTAGAACATCAAAATTATGGATTATTATTTTAAGCTACTTATTTAAACTTAAAAATTTCTTGCTGATATGTTGTTTACTTCTGAGCAATCCTTCTCGATGCATTGTTTTGTTTATTCGTTCTAGGCTTTCGTAGCGGGTGAAATTTTCGTATCGCGATATATTTGATATTTATACCCCGCTCCGAAGAAGATGGGGGTATACTGTTTTACCCCTGTCCGTCCGTCGTTCCATAGTTCCGTCATTCCATAGTTTCGTCAATTCCGTCCACCTTTCGTCACATAATTCTCAGCAACCTAGCTGATATTTTGCATGAAGCTTTATATAGGTATGATGTTTCGTGGGATGCGTTTTCAGATTCATCGGACATCTACTCTGTTTGTCGAGACTTTAAGTTTTTCAGATACATTGCTCCTATACAACATTTTTCGTTACATAATTCTCAGCAACTATGTATCACAGTCTACTGATATTGCATGAAGCTTTATAGGTATGGTGTATCGTGGAATGCATTTTCAGATTCATTGGACATAATACTTCCTGTTTGCCGAGAACTTAGAATTTTTCATATATAGTACCCGTATACAACATTTTTCGTAACATAATTCTCAGCAATACTATGTATCACAGGCTACTGATATTTTTCATGAAGCTTTATATAGGTATGGTGTATCGTGGGATGCATTTTCAGATTCATCGTGGCATATACTTCCTGTTTGCCGAGGACTGGAAATACTGTATGTACAACTATATTGACAGTTTTAAAAGGCTTATGGCGGGGTATCATATAGTGAGCATTGGCTCACAAATTTCTTGTTTCAAAATGTATTGCGATATGTATTGCAATATTCCAATAAGAATATCAACAATCTTTTCTCTTATTTTAATGATTTTAAGATTTGAATAATACATAAAACAAGTGTTCTTAAATATGGTCAGAAACAATATAGACCTGGCTGCTTAACTGTGTTGGAAGTAGAAAAACTATATCTTAGTGTTTGAATAATCACAGAAATGCTTAAGAAACGTGATATTAGATACAAAAAGGCGAAGTTAACATTGTGTCAAACGTAATCATAATCCAAAAAACATATACAAAATCGAGTGTAGGGCAACACGGACCTCCGACAAAGCGAAGGTAGGATCAGGTGCCATAGATGTGAGGAACCTCGAGTCTAAATGTAATTTCTGAGCCCAAACATCTCCGATATACCGGTATTGAAAAAACGTATCGCGATACGATATTTTTAGTCTAAACGAATCGCAATATATCGGAGTACCGGTATTATCGCTCAGCCCTAATTCGTTCACAGTACTAAGATGACAAAACTTGGTTTAAACGGGTTTTTTTCCATATAAATGCATACAATAAATACATATGTAACAATATAGGCATACAATGTTTACTATCAAAATAGAAGATTTTTAAAAACAAACGTGCAAACCAACGGAAATATATATAAAGGTACGGAAATATCGGGAAAAGACGAACTTGTTAGTCAATAAAACACCAGCCGCTCTGAATCCTTTATATAATAATATTTGTCAAAAATAAACAACAATACACAACAAAGATAGGGCAAGCCGGAAAATCTTCTACATCTACCCGCTCTTTATTGATTGTATGATTAGCATAATATTTTCCTATAACCAAAAATAAGAAAATTTACAACATGATAAAAGGAACAAAATACAACAATAGAATTAAAGATATATTTAATGACTGGTTGGAACACCTTTTCATTCGTTTAAACACCACTATTTATTGATAATGCAATAGCAAGACGTGTCTGTGCGTATAATGATAGGCAAACAAGAAATGAACATCGAATGACTTTCACTTTGTATAAACACAACAGAATATATAGACATTCACTGAAACCAGGAAATGTGTGAGCACGGCGATTAACGTCCACGTTTAAAGGAAGCACGTTTAAAAAATCAATGATTTGATGAACACTTCCCCCTTAATTTCTGGTTTTCACATACTGGGATTGTTTACGTGGTACTTCAGATTGGAATTATCCCGATCATCTCGAATAAAAATGAACTTTAAAGACCTGAAGATTGGCTTTCACAGTCTTACAGCTATCTTATCAATGGGGGTGTTTTTATGAGGTGTTTAAAGCTCCTCGTCTGACATTTGCAATATTTCCACATTGCATATGTTATGAAATCCCCCAACCATTTCGGAATATCATCCGGTTAAATATCATTTTTCATTTCATCAACTTATTAGGAAAATAATGCATGTTGGGTAATTAGGAAATGCATGTGGGCTAATTAGGAAATACATATTGGGTATCCAAGCATGCCGCATTATGTGTAATTGACCAAAAAAAAAAAAAAAAAAGAATTCATAACTTGGATTCATATTTCGCAATTTAACTTGTTTCTACATAGGTTACCTATTCACTCGGGGACCTTAGCTGTATTGGTCTTTGCGCATCGTCCGTCGTGCATTAACAACTGTACATTTTCTAATCTTAACAACTGCCTTTTTAATTCTTTTCAAAAACACTTTTGTAACAAAGTGGGCATAAACTGTAAATTTTAGGACTTCGGGGTTTTAGGAATGGGGCAAAAACTGTCAACAAACCATCAATTTTCAAGCATCCTTTCTACAACCACATATCATCAACATGTATAAGAAAATCTAACGCATAGTCCTTTAGAGGGCAGGAAGGCCTCTGGCAATACTAGTATTGTAAATTTCATGATCCTGGGGTAGAACTGCGGAGTCATCTTAGCATTTAGTGTTTAGTTCTAAATATTTAAATAATATCTAGTTTCTTTACAGTAAAGCTGTTATCTATACGTATGCTTTTCTTTACATAATTTATTATTCCTTAGTCTAGCGAAAAATCATAGCTAACTTCATTCCACCCTTAATGGTTAGTTACTGCACGTACAAGACATGTGTCTATCAATGGCTTGAGAAAAAAACCCATTGATCCTAAAGTAAAATTATTCATATTCTTTGTTTTTGGTCTCCCACCTTTTAAACACCCCTTCCTATGTTATTATAGTGGACCTTTATGGCTACTAATTGGTAAATGATCTCTTTGATATCAAAATAATAATAAAAAAAACATTGGTCCATTTGTCGCTAAAATAACAACACAGAAATTCATGGAAATTCTCATTTTCTGTCAGAAAATCCATTGTCAGCGCCAATTAGTCATTAAAAGAAAGGATGCACTGAAATATAGCATTGAATGCACATTAGGAATTGAAAGTTTATGTATCACTAAGGTTTTGAATTATTTAAGCTAGACATAGTATTTCTGTTGTACTTCATGCATATATATTTACAAATGTATAAGAACTGTTAGTGCTGAGTTTATTAGCATTATGCATCTCTTATTTTGTAACATGATTGTATGCGGCCAACATGTCTGGTGAATCACACAGACAATAAATAGGAAGAATTGAAACACTCAAGTTGATCATGCACTGTAAAACACCCCTAAGTGTCCAATAAAGATGAGGAAATCCGCTCATTGCATCGGTCAATCTGTTGTGACTCTTAGTTAAGATCATCTGGTCATGTTCAGAGTCAAATTATATGTTCATGCCATAACTTTGAAATGGGAAATACAAGCTAAAGGTTAAGAAGTAGTCTTACACCCCCCCCCCCCCCCCCCCAAGGATGCAATTCACCTTTTGGAATTTGAAAGATGCACCGTGTGATTTTTACACTAACAACATACAAATAACGAATTCACACTTATCACGAATTCATGCTTATAACGAAATATATCACACCAATAATGAATTAACGCTTAAACCGAATTCACACTTACAAAGAATTCATGCTTATAACGAATTCACACTTAGTTTAAACAATATTTATTCATTACAATTTAACAACATGTAATTACATAACATAAGTAACAATAGAGATAGGAAAGCAAGTCAT
This sequence comes from Ostrea lurida, assembly GCA_903981925.1. Classification (NCBI taxonomy): domain Eukaryota; kingdom Metazoa; phylum Mollusca; class Bivalvia; order Ostreida; family Ostreidae; genus Ostrea; species Ostrea lurida. The sequence goes on from CAJDSM010020358.1 coordinate 16,688, forward strand.
ATAATGACTTATTCACACTTATAACGAATTCACGCTAATTGTGAAATGGTATATATATTCCTTCTTTAGAGGAAAATGGTATTAAATATAGCAGTTTTCTTGCAAGGATATAGGTTTTGCTGACCCTGGAGGTTCGATATAATCATGCTTTACTGTAGTACACCGCAAATATGTTTTTGTCATATGGATGTGGTCATTAAGGCTCTTGAACTTCGTAAAATTTTATTTTGATTTTCAAGTGATTGCTACCATATGTTACTTATTTGGTCATAATTCAAGTCTGAAATTCATTAGGATGAGCATGATGAGTAAAACTTTTCGTGGTACAAAGACGGAAATCACGAACGACACCAGAGAAATCTGATAAGAATGGAACGTGGAGGATGTGTACAATAGTATCAACAGATTGAAAATTTTAACTTTTATGTTACTTCATGTAGTGAAAAAATACAGTTTTAATAGACTGGGGATTCCGACAGCAGAAAGTAAGATGAAAGTAGAATTTAAATATTCAAAAAAGCTGATAAATTTCAACATAAAACATACGCGAAGTTATGAATTGTAAAGTTTTACGCTGCGTTACTTTTCACGAAACGCTAATTAACGCACATCAATATATGAAGCGTCGCTAATTAACGCGCATCAATATGTGAAGTGTGGCTGTTCATACCCTCATGTCTTTTGGTGGTTTTTTTTTACACATATAATGACTTATGTATGTTTGAAAAAAAAAATGCATTATTTCTCTTCACTTCTTGTTTCTATTCTCAAACTTAAGATAGTACTACTTTCTTCTGTTGTTTTGGACTATACACCCCACACACAAATGCAAACAAGGAGAGGGCAAATAGTCCCACCTATGCACGTATACATTTTTACAAACAAAAGTAACGTACTTTCAGCTGAAATATGGCCCTTGGACTTATATTTTCCAATGAACTTCAAGATTCTTTTTTCCCATTATTTCAAATTACTGATGAATTCCAGTTAGATGAAGGGTTTGAAATCAAAATCGACTATTTCAATCATCAATACCAAAAGAAAAGAAAGTAAGTATATGTTTGTCTTATCGCTTTATTTGCACCACAAATTGTACACTAGTGGGCTTCCTTACAAATCTCATTTATATAATACATGTACACAAGTGGACTTCCTTACACATCTCATTCAATAGTTTCCCTCACTTCATTACGTCATTTGTATAATACAAGTACAAAAATCTATTTCACAACATGTAAGTTATTGCATTTGCATAAAATTTTACAACATAGTATCGTAATACAATTTTCATCACAACTTGTACATATCCACATATATATTTATATATATTGTATAGCAAAACACAATGCAAACTATGTAAACAGATAAATAAAATATAACATTGCACGTAAAATTGAGATGAGGTATCCGAGAAAATAATCACCACATTGTATAAATAAGATCTAAAATGTAAAATAAAACATCTAAACATAATAAAATATACATAAAATGCTATAAATACGGGCTTTCCGTTTTACGGTTTGTTTCATGTATGTAGAAATAAAACAAATGGATGGACTGAGTATTCTAATCACGAAAGGCTGTTGGATATATTTAGATATCTCTGTGAAAATTGCGAAAGAAATTCGATGTCCTTATTTACAATTGTATAATCTCTGTAGTATCTACTGGTTCGATCTTCAGACATGCCTCTCAGTTCATCGTTCATGACGTCACGCGTGACGTGATTTGAAATAGTGGCATTGACAACCGTATAGATGGTGGTGTGCAAATCACACATAAGTTGATAGAGTTTTTCTTGCACTGGTACCATAAAATCAGTAAGCTCGGAATGCTCAAAATACCCCTCATCTTCCACAACCTTTTCTAGAAATACTGCCACTGTTGATAGGTATATGTAATCATTGAGAAGAGTCCTCGTTATCTGTAATTAATGATAATGAAATTATTAAATGTTTATCATATCTGTGTTTACATTAATTGTTTGTTTTAATTGTGATATTAACAAACACTTGTTATCTTGGTTGAGAGAACTTACATTATTTCCACAGTTGGCGCCCTGAGAAGATTCCTCCACAAACTCTAACCCCTCCATGTGAGCTGTCTCTAGGTACTTTATCAGAAAACTGTTTGTTATTCTGCTACCTTGTGTTGGAATCTGGAAATTTATATTTAAAAAATTAAAATTGAAGACATAATTTGGATTCTCTAAATAAATATTCACTCAAAATTTGAATTATTAATAGTAATTAGATTGCCCTTACATATTTTTGCTTGAGGACTTGTGCCACTTCCTTCTGTAGGTTGGCTTTATGGTATAAGTTTTGTAAGGCATCTTTAAGTGGAATATTTGCGGGCGGCAGGGGGTTGGAGCTTGTCTGGGTGTGTTGAAAACAAGGATTCTCCCATCGCAGTGTCGTGGATCTCTTCTCGCGGTTCATTGGGTATGAGTTGATGGCGCAACTCAAGAACGACAACCCTGTAAAGAAATGGAAAAAATTAGTATTTATAAATCAGACTAACATCATGAATTCTATTCTCTATAATAGTTTTCCCCCAAACAGATCATTAACTGAGAATAGACTCGAGTCAACAATTTGATTTCTTATATCGTAAAATACCTAGCACAATTTTTTTTTAAATATGTTGATTGGTTATAGAATTAAATACAAATTTATTGTGTTTATGAAAATTATTTCAAAAGTTGGGTGGCTTCGGAATTAAGACTTCATTCTTAATTAAGCCTATTCTCTGTGTATGGTATTAAGGCCTGGGATTTTTGCTTTCAAACTACTGAAAAAATATTGTTGATTACATATTGGAAAATAAGTCTAGGGTATTTTCGATGTGATTTCCATTGGATAGTATAGGATTTCTAAAATGTGACTCCTCAACAAATATCAACACAATTTTTTTCCTGGTTCTATTAGAACATTAATTTCATTATCATGCTTTTTAAAGTATAGACTTCTGTTCGTACGGGTAGAATTTTATCATTACTTCTTTTTTTAAATAAAGAATTTATTACCTTATAATTAAAGTCGTTATTTACCTTCCGCATTTAAATAGCACACACATTCCAATGTTTGAAACACGTACCCTAGTTTGATCTATTTAAATAGATTATCTGGGTTGTTTGAGTTCGTATGGTTGACAAAGAACGTGTAAATGGGTTTGTAAAAAAAAAAATAGAGCATTTCCCTATCTCAACAATGTGTTATTTGTTTGCAATGGGGAAGGATTTAGTGTGGAACCAAAACGGAAGACGCTCCCTATCAATGCTACGCGTGTCCTTGTGTTCAGCGAAACTTGGAACAAAAATAGCAAATAGTACCAGATCATTGATAAACAAGACAGCTGACTGTCGTGTGAAATTTTAGACAGTCGAAGGCTTTTTATTTTCATGTTGCCCCCTTACAGACTCAATATTAAGCCACCTCCCTTAAAATTTATTTTAGAGGCGCATTGAAATTCCATTTGATTTATCGCACATACACGTGTTAAACGTAGTATTTTAAAAACTTTTTTATATCTTAAGGACGATTCTGTGTGTACATTTAGATAAAGTCAGTTATAAGGGGACAAGTTTGTAGTAAAGATACGCTAAACATATTTAATTTCTCCAATAAAGATGTAAGTTTAAAAACTCTGAAAGAGGGTAAACAAATAAACAAACGTTTAAGTATCTTAACAAATTAGAATAAGAAAATAAAAAAAAATATCAGAGAAGTAGAAATAAAATGACAAAGTTGAAAAATTGTAAAGTAGAGACGACCCCCCAAAAATAATAATAAAATAAGAAAGAGTACCCATCGAAACTAAAAAGTGATATATTCATAGAATATGATTTGTAATGACATACCAGCTGCTAAAATCAGATGCAGAATATTCCAAAACATTTTATCAATATGCCAGTCGCTAAATCTCTGAACTTACCTTCGTCCATTCTACAACACTTATAACCTGCCCATCAAAAATTTTCGCAGAAAATCGTGAATGATTTTATTTCTTCGGAAAATTTTCACCTACATTTTCGTGTCTCATCGATACATACGAAAATCCGGTGTATATTGTGAGCATGCGTGGATTTTTTGTTTTACACATTGTGACGGGTGATTTGAACTGATCATGACAATGTCAACTTCCGTCCAATAGTAGGCGATTAATGGAGCATTATACGAAACTTCCACCGTGTTGGCTAATTCTCCGTATTGTCTGTGAAAAACTTTTAAATTTACCTTCATAATACCCGGAAGCCGCTGAGCCCAGCGGGGAAACATTGAAGTCAGATTATATTCAATGGAGGCCGAAGTAGTCATGCAAAGAATTTCTACTGAAAAGTATTGTTTTGAGATTAAACTTACGTAAAATCAGATAATATGTAAAAATTTTCAGAGTTTCGTTTTCAAATATCTTAAAATCATTATGAAATGGAATGCGTGTTCCTGATTTACATACCTTCCGTTTTGTTTGCGGGGAAAGTCATTACATATCCACCATTTACACGTAAGAATAATTTAGCTAAAGTAAAGATTTTTTTGTCTTTAGTCCGATAAATCTTAAAATGACTGTTGTACAAGAAATGTTAAATCAGCCAGATTGAAAAGCGCTTATTTTCCTCTCACATACATTGTATAGATGAAAACTATTACAGTATTCTATGTTAACGCTAGGAAGTACTTTGAATACTTTAAGGAAACGCAAGATATAGTTTTGCATTTTGAATTTGTAACATCCTTAAAGTGAAATATATCAATGCAATTTCCCCGTACAATATATGGATAAATTATATGAAAATAAATTGAAATAGATCTTATATAATTGCAGTGTAAAACAATCCTCTAAACCAGTTTTGATTTGATGTAAACTGAATATATTTATATTTTAGAACAGGAGATGCTTTCTCTTATGTACCTGATCCCACCCGGTGTTTCCAAGGATACAATGTTTGTCTTAATTTTAATTTGTATTTTTTTTGTTATAATTCAGGATCTATGAGATGGATTTCTGCTCATTATCGTTTTATAATTTGTGCAGTATGTTGTGTTTTTAGACGTGATGTGGTTTTGAATAATTGAGCTAGAATATTGGAAGACTTCTTGTTGGTTATGTACACAACATACATAGAAAAATGTCGACAAATACCAAAATTGAAATCGTCGAATGGACGTAAAATACGCAGATGACCAAAAACTTGTGACGTAAATATAAAATGAAATCTGACATAACAGAAAGTTTTCACGAAAAACACAAAAGGGTATGGTGATTGTGGTTGTAGGGAGGGTTTACTGGAATACCATTGGAAGAAACAGAGATGGAACAATTTTATTCTACTAGTATCAGTACATAATGACAGTGTTGGGTATGAATTGCTTAGGTGTGAAATCTGTTTGATGTTGTTTGTTGATTATGTGATTATTGTCAACAGGTTAGTATTCTTATTTACGGAAACATTTTTAATCCCGTTCTCAAAACCATAAATCTAGAATAAATCAAAATCTCAAATCTAACTTACTTTTGATTGATTGATTGATTGCAAATTGTTTTAACCCCCTCTTGAGAATATTTCAAACCTATGGAGACGTTGCCGGTGAAGGCCTGTGTTTGTCGCTTATGGCCTTTGTCGAGTCACACGAGATCCCCTGGGTTTTTGCGATCTCACCCGAAGGACCGCCCCATTTTATAAAATCTCATAAACAGATAATAATTTCAGTATGTTTGTATTCGATTTTTTGGGATAAATCAGGATTTTTTAAATATACATTTATGTTAAATAAACTGTTCCTATCGATCAATTTGTTTGTATACATGAATTTACGCAGCCCACTGGATATGCAATAGGGTTTACTCATTTTTAGATCCCGAGTTCAAATCCACCTTTTAATCATTTTCATTAAATGTTTGAAAATCATAGTGTTTTTTATTCTCTCTCCAAAATTGCTTACTATTTGCCTTTCTATCACATGTACGTATACAACTTTCATGATTAAATTATTCCATACTGATTTGATATACTATATCGAGATATATCTTGAATACATGTATGATTAAATATATCTTGTTATATAATGATAAAAATGGAATAGATCAAATGCGCATAACAGGTAAATGTTTAGAAGGCTATAGTTGTTTTTGCACTGTGGACTCTCTGGAAGGTAATCCGCCCTTAGTAATATGTGCGGTAAATGAGTTATTTAATTTCATATTTTCATAATAAGAAAATTTATTAACTTTTACGAAGATATTTGTATGAAAATTTAATTTCTTTTTAATTATTCTGAGTAATGCATGTACATACTAATGTAACTTCAATAGTGGAAAATTTGTTGACTAATCAGTTCAAATGACACCATGATTACAAAAATACCGCCATCCATTTATTACACATGAAATGTGTTAATTACATATTGAATACTTTAAGTCTATTATCTGCTTATAATCTTTAGTCCCAGGTTTAGAAATTTTGCTTAACACAAGTATAGGAACAGGAAAAATTCTTTTGTTATTTCTAAAACATCTTGTCTACATAACTGTTTCGTCATACGCATCTTTCCGCGTGGGTGCTCTCGTCCTATGCTTATTTCTCGCCATATTCAAGTAACGTGTGCAGTGGTAGAGATCACCATTCTATCTATTAATTATTAAATAGATAGATGCAAAACCAGGGTATATTGTTTTCTACATGAATACTGAAGGAAAATCCTGTAAGGGAAAGCACCAGACCGCACTCATTACGGCTCGTCGCCCACGATAGTACTGAATACACCCTGAAACTAGACTTGTCATATTACATGTATGATATACACAGGTACAAAATTTATATATTATACTATTTTCCGACATTAAAACTTTATAGATGCCTTGGACTATCTGGGCAAGAATACTTGAACTTCTGTGTGGTATATAGGAGAGTTGTTACAAGAAAGTTAAACATTCTGTTGTGTGTGTCATTACATTGTTTTTTACTTTAAGCAATCAACATGAGCTAGACAGTGTAAATGTTATATATATATACACCATGCATACAAACATATATTGTGATATATACATGTATACGAGAAAGAGCGTTCTAAGTTTCAAAACAAACTTGTGCTCAATCCCTTTGAAAATTCAGTTACAATAAAATATGTTCACACCAAATTAAAGTTAAACGTGAGAATGCTTTAAACCCATTTTCTATGTAAAAAAAAAAAATCTAAATATTTCTAATCACTAATTCCACTGATAAAGAAGGCGTTCCTGTCTATTTCCTGTAATTCACATTTAGACATACTTTCGTGTTATTTGATAAATCTACGTGTATTTAATAATAGACGACCAGACTTCGAGTTCTAAAACTGGGAAGTAAGTTTTTAATCCAACTAAGCTTAATATAATTTTCATAAACAAATGAATTTTAGTTTATGTTTGTATTTGATTTCTTTTTAAAATATGGATTAGGATTTTTTTTTTCAAATATCTATGTGAAATAAAATGTTGGCTTAAAGTGTTTTCTCAGTTCAAAGTCTTGAGGGCCGGTTTTTACAAATATATGTACACGTATCAACAAATGAGCATACAACTATGCTAAGAATCTAAACGTGTACGAGTCAGATCGGCAGCTTCATCAATTAGTTCGCTCTCTATCTGCATTTATATAAAAGACACGAAAAACAATTAACGCATCTATTCTGATAAATTAGAAATGGAAATGTGTTTCAAATGCAAATATTTAATACGCAATACATTATATCGCATTTTCACACGTTTAAAGGCATTTACCTGCATTCTCTCGATATGCATTTAAAAAAAGTGGTACATGTAGTTGATGTTTTTTAAAATAATTTTTATAAACATATAATTTTAATGTTCTCTCTTATTACGAATGGTTTTGACTTGGATAAGATTAAATTCGAAACGAGAATTTACACATCAATAAATCCGAAAACGTGACGTCACAATACGCGCATGAAACAAACAACGCAACGCACGGAACTATTCAAATTTTTTTAAATTGTTCATACAAGTGAACAAATTGGAATTATAAGAATTAAACATTCTTTTTAAAGAATTTATCGATATTTTACTCACAACAACTTAACAAAAAGTGCTTCGCACCTTCTATCAAGTTGTGAGTGAAATAGTCGATTAATTCTAAAAGAATGTTTAATCCTATAGTACATTGTATATATACATGTATAATATACATTTTCTAAAAATAATAAAAAATCAAAGCTATATATAATTATATTGCAACACACTAAATTTCACAGTGGTCAGAAAGTAAAAAGTTATAAAATAAAAAAGAAATATAAAAACATTAAGGAAAGCTTTAGCACTTTAATTTCAAATCTTCAGAAGCTTTACAATTTGAGTAATTGCAGCGGGAAAACCAGTGTAACGACGAAAAGTGACCCCCGTAGAATATTGACTGGGGGTCATATTTCTACGTAGAAAAATGACCCATTTTAATTGTTGTAGAATACTTGGATGACTTCATAGAAATTATTCCCTTGGGGTCATTATTCTACGTGTGAGTTGTAGAAAAATGACCCCATAGAATACTGACTCTATAGATATTTTACATACTCCATATATTCACTTGTTTCGGGTGTAACTTATTTTCTTAAGGGCGGATACATAGGTGGGTGGGGACAAATCCTATTGCTTGGAACATATATTTAGAATATAGGAAATATGATGTTATATTTTTGTTCAGTTTCAGCTCACCCAAATTAACAGTTTTAATCACTTGTTGTTGCCTATCATATTTATGTCAACGTTCAGGTCACTCAGGTGACCTATTGCAATCGATATTATATTAATATACCAATTCAATTCTTCGCAAATTTAGTATGAAACATGTTTGGGACAAGGGGCACATAAATTGTAAATTTCAGGAGTCTTGCACCCCTTGGGCCTTAGGGTTGGAGCAAAAACGGCCAAAAAGTTACAATTTTTCAAACATCTTCCTCTCTACAACTACAAATGTGTAAAACAAACTAAATACATAGTGATATTGACTAGGAAGGCCTCTACCCAAATTGTAAATTTGGTGATCCCCAGGGAAAGGGGTCTGACCCCAGGATGGGGCTAAACTTCGTACATAGTGTTTATATGTAAAACATTTGGAAAAACCTCTTTGAAACTATTGATATTAATGTGAAACTGAATAGATATATGTTTTAATATCCAAGGGTTAAGGGTTTTACGTGGATCAGGGGTTCAGGACAAACATGACCGTGTAGTGAAAATGTATAAATTCTCTAGTTTCATACGTGTTTAACAAAAACTTAAAAGTATGATTATGATGTCCATGAGGTCATCTACTAGTACTCATTATTTATAGCCTCCTGGTCAGAGGTTCAAGGGTTGGGCCAATATGAACATAAAGCAAACCAGTTTAATCTTTTTTCTACTTCCACATATATTTGAGAAAATCTGAATTCATGATTATAATGTTCATGAAGCCCTCTATCAAGATTATGAAATTTTGGGGGGTTGGGGACATTATGGTATACATGTACAATGAGAATGTATGAATATGGTCGTTATAACAATTTAGTTTACCAATATGACCTGCCATTGAATCAAATGCTGTCTGATGTGTTTTATAGCCATTGTTAGGCCGTTATTCACACACTGATTTGACTGTACGGATTGTTCCGTTTACCTGATCAAGCCTATGGGCTCACGGCGGGTGTGACCGGTCAACAGGGGATGCTTACTCCTCTTAGGCACCTGATCCCACCTCTGGTCTGTCCGGGGTCCGTGTTTGCCCAACTCTGTTTTTTGTATTCTATTTAGGACTTAAGAGATTGATCACTGTTCGTCTTTGCCTTTACATTTTCCATATGTTACATAATGTACTTTTGATAAAAAAAAACCAAAAGGCTTCATTTTGATGTCCATGAAGCCCTCTACTAAAATTTTTCATGGCCCCTGTAGATGAGGAATGTTGGAAATTTATGATTTTTATGCTTCAAACTTCCAATTTTGTCTTCTTCCGGAATCATATTCATATTTTGAAATATGATGACATGTAGATTGAAGATTCCATATTGAGGCTTAAACTTCTTATATAGATTATGATATAAATTGACGAAGTAAACAATATGTTAAACGTAATCATAGTCCCCAAAAACATACCTGTATATACAAAGTCGAGTGTAGATTCAAGACGTTAAATCTTGTGGGCCTCTTTTCAAATTAAAAAAGAAAAGCTGCAGTCAGATTTTATCAATAAACGTACCCTGAATATAAGAAATACTACCCTGCATCTTTGCTACAAAATAAATTGCCTATAATTTAACAGTCAAGGGCGTTCAGTTTCGAAGACATTCACTATGGTCAACTATTTCACGATATATGTTCTCATTGATAAAAACAATACGGTTTATTTTGGATAGAAATAATACATAAAAGTAAAATACGCCATACGAGTCTACTGATCCCCCCCCCCCTAAAAGTACAGAATAGGTTTCAATGCATGACATTCCTTTTGGTTTGTCTACGTAATTATCTGCTATAAGATATTAAGCAGAGCCTGTGCACGCGAGCGGTTGCCAGATTACATGTACTCCTTTATAACACAGAAAGGGAGCACACGCTCTGCTGGACGCCACTATTCAGTGCAGCTGCATCTATATCTATAATATATGTACTAAATTAACACAGTGAAATTTTCTAGCCGACTTGCAGCTCAGCCGATAATTGTCAGGAATATTATGTAATAATAGATGGTAGGTGCATGCAATGTACTTTGAAAGCCGCAAATCTTATCACAATCAGTTGCTTCAGTTCTAAACAACATCCATTAACTATTCCCAGTCAATGGATGACGGATATGAAATACCGCACCTATTTCTGGATTCCAAAACTTCATAAAACCCTTACAAACAAACATATTGCTGGATCTAGTAAATGTTCCACCAAGCCTCACGAAAATATTGACAGCTGTCAAGGAGCAACTTCATACGTATTGTGAAACTACATATGCCAGAAGTGGTTTAAATCAAATTGGATTCTAAAAAAAAACTTTAAAAAACTTCAGTGCATTTGAAATCCCAGAACCTTTCACATATCAACAACATCAAAACATGATTTTTCAACACTTTACACGACCATTCCGCAAGATAAATTAAAGACAAGGATTTGTAACATGATAGACAGTTGCTTCTTTAATAAAAAAAGGAAAAAAGAAATATTCTGATCTAGTGATCAGCCATTCAAAAGATTATTTTGTTAAACTCCACTCTGATACTCTGAAGTTGATATCAAAGCAATACTGGAAACCCTCATTGACAATATCTTTGTAATTTTTGGCAATCAGGTCTTCCAACAGTCTGTTCTAATTCCTATGAGCACGAATTGTGCTCCTTTATTAGCTGACATAGTTGTATATTCTTAGGATGCTGACTTCATTCAAATGATTCTACATGAAAAGAAGTAATCTCTAGCGGTTGCGTTTAGGACTAGAAATAAAGGACACCACAGAGTCTTCCATGTCTGCTTCGTACTTGGATATTTTATTGAACATTGACATTAACGGCAAACTAACCACTCAACTTTATGACAAACGGGACGATTTCAGCTTCTCCATCCTCAACTTCCCATATTTATGTAGCAATATTCCATCATCATCTGCATATGGTGTGTATGTCTCTCAACTTATTCGATACGCAAGAGCTTGTTCTACGTACGATCAGTTTTTTTAATCGAGGCAGGCTATTTGCAGACGAGTTGTTGTTGCAGGGTTTCAAGAGTCACGTTTAAAGGCAGCATTTTGTGGAGAGGATTCATCAACAATGCAGCATCAAATTGCAAAGAATAAACGTGTACGAGTCAGATCGGCCCAGTTCACAATTAGTTCGCTCTCTATCTGCATTTTATATAAAAGACACGAAAACAATTAACGCATCTATTCTGATAAATTAGAAATGGAAATGTGTGTTCAAATGCAAATATTTTAATACGCAATACATATATGCGCATTTTCCACACGTTTAAAAGCATTTACCTGCATTCTCTCGATATGCATTTAAAAAAAGTGGTACATGTAGTTGGGATGTTTTTTTAAATTTTTATTAAAACATATAATTTTAATGTTCCTTTATTACGATGGTTGTTGAGATAAGATTAAATTCGAAACGAGAATTTACACATTCAATAAATCCGAAAACGTGACGTCCACAATACGCGCATGAAAACAACGCAACCGCAACGGAACTATTCAATTTTTTAAATTGTTCATACAAGTGGAACAAATTGGAATTATAAGAATTAAACATTCTTTTTAAAGAATTTATCGATATTTACTCACAACTTAACATAAAGCTTGCACTTTTATTCAGTTTGTGAGTGAAATGTCGATAAAATTCTTCAAAAAGAATGTTTAATCCTATAGTACATTGTATATATACATGTATAATATACATTTTCTAAAAATAATAAAAAATCAAAGCTATATAATTATATGCAACACACTAAATTTCACAGTGGTCAGAAAGTAAAAAGTTATAAAATAAAAGAAATATAAAAACATTAAGGAAAGCTTTAGCACTTTAATTTCAATCTTCAGAAGCTTTACAATTGAGTAATGCAGGGGAAACCAGTGTAACGACGAAAAGTGACCCCCGTAGAATATTGACTGGGGGTCATATTTCTACGTAGAAAAATGACCCATTTTAATTGTTTAGAATACTTGGATGACTTCATAGAAATTATTCCCTTGGGGTCTATTCTACGTGTGAGTTGTAGAAAAATGACCCCATAGAATACTGACTCTATAGAATATTTACATACTCCATATATTCACTTGTTTCGGTGTGTAACTTATTTCTTAAGGGCGGATACATAGGTGGGTGGGGACAAATCCTATTGCGGAACATATATTTAGAATATAGAGAAATATGAGTTTATTTTTGTTTCAGTTTCAGCTCACCCAAAATTACAGTTTTAATCACTTTGTTGTTGCCTATCATATTTATGTCAACGTTCAGGTCACTCAGGTGACCTATTGCAATCGATATTATATTAATATACCAATTCAATTCTTCGCAATTTAGTATGAAACATGTTTGGGACAAGGGGCACATAAATTGTAAATTTCAGGAGTCTTGCACCCTTGGGCTTTAGGTTGGAGCAAAAACGGCCAAAAAGTTACAATTTTTCAAACATCTTCCTCTCTACAACTACAAATGTGTGTAAACAAACTAAATACATAGTGATATTGACTAGGAAGGCCTTACCCAAATTGTAAATTGGTATCCCCAGGAAAGGGGTCTGACCCCAGGATGGGCTAAACTTCGTACATGTGTGTTATATGTAAACATTTGGAAAACCTCTTTGAAACTATTGATATTAATGTGAAACTGAATAGATAATGTTTTAATATCCAAGGGTTAAGGGTTTTACGTGATCAGGGGTTCAGGGACAAACATGACCGTGTAGTGAAAATGTATAAACTCTAGTTTCATACGTGTTTAACAAAACTTAAAAGTATGATTATGATGTCCATGAGGTCATCTACTAGTACTCATTATTTATAGCCTCCTGGTCAGAGGTTAAAGGGTTGGGCCAATATGAACATAAAGCAAACCAGTGTTAATCTTTTTCTACTTCCACATATATTTTGAGAAAATCTGAATTCATGATTATAATGTTCATGGAAGCCCTCTATCAAGATTATGAAATTTTGGGGTTGGGGACATTATGGTATACATGTACAATGAGAATGTATGAATATGGTCGTTTAAACAATTTAGTTTACCAATATGACCTGCCATTGAATCAATGCTGTCTGATGTGTTTTATAGCCATTGTTAGGCCGTATTCACACACTGATTTGACTGTACGGATTGTTTCGTTTACCTGATCAAGCCTATGGGCTCACGGCGGGTGTGACCGGTCAACAGGGGATGCTTACTCCTCTTAGGCCCTGATCCCACCTCTGGTCTGTCCGGGGTCCGTGTTTGCCCAACTCTTGTTTTTGTATTCTATTTAGGACTTAAAGGATTGATCACTGTTCGTTATCTTGCCTTTACATTTTCCATATGTTACATAATGTACTTTTGATAAAAAAAAACCAAAGGCTTCATTTTGATGTCCATGAAGCCTCTACTAAAATTTCATGGCCCCTGTAGATGAGGAATGTTGGAAATTTATGATTTTTTGCTTCAAACTTCCAATTTTGTCTTCTTCCGGAATCATATTCATATTTTGAAATATGATGACATGTAGATTGAAGATTCCATATTGAGGCTTAAACTCTTATTAGATTATGATATAAATTGACGAAGTAAACATATGTTAAACGTATATCATAGTCCCCAAAAACATACCTGTATATACAAAGTCGAGTGTAGATCAAGACGTTAAATCTTGTGGGCCTCTTTTCAAATTAAAAAAGAAAAGGCGTGCAGTCAGATTTTATCAATAAACGTACCCTGAATATAAGAAATATACTACCCTGCATCTTTGCTACAAAATAAATTGCCTATTAATTTAACAGTCAAGGGCGTTCAGTTTCGAAGACATTCACTATGGTCAAACTATTTCACGATATATGTTCTCATTGATAAAAACAATACGGTTTATTTTGGATAGAAATAATACATAAAAGTAATACGCCATACGAGTCTACTGATCCCCCCCCTAAAAGTACAGAATTAGGTTTCAAATGCATGACATTCCTTTTGGTTTGTCTACGTAATTATCTGCTATAATAATATTAAGCAGAGCCTGTGCATCGCGAGCGGTTGCCAGATTACATGTACTCCTTTTAACACAGAAAGGAGCACACGCTCTGCTGGACGCCACTATTCAGTGCAGCTGCATCTATATCATAATATATTGTACTAAATTAACACAGTGAAATTTTTCTAGCCGACTTGCAGCTCACCGATAATTGTCAGGAATATTATGCTAATAATAGATGGTAGGTGCATGCAATGTACTTTGAAAGCCGAAATCTTTCAAAATCATGCTTCAGTTTTAAACAACATTTAATATCCAGTCAATGGGATGGACGGATATGAATACCGCACCATTTCTGGATTCCAAAACTTCATAAAAACCCTTACAACAAACATATTGCTGGATCTATAAATGTTCCACCAAGCCTCACGAAAATATTGACAGCTGTCAAGGAGCAACTTCATACGTATTGTGAACTACATATGCCAGAAGTGGTTTAAATCAAATGTGGATTCTAAAAAAAACTTTAAAAACTTCAGTGCATTTGAAATCCAGAACCTTTCACATATCAACAACATCAAAACATGATTTTTCAACACTTTACACGACCATTCCGCAAGATAAATTAAAGACAAGGATTTGTAACATGATAGACAGTTGCTTCTTTAAAAAAAAGGAAAAAAGAAATATTCTGATCTAGTGATCAGCCATTCAAAAGATATTTTTTGTTAAACCTCACTCTGATACTCTGAAGTTGATATCAAAGCAATACTGGAAACCCTCATTGACATATTTTTGTAATTTTTGGCAATCAGGTCTTCCAACAGTCTGTTTCTAATTCCTATGAGCACGAATTGTGCTCCTTTATTAGCTGACATATTTGATATTTATGATGCAGAATTCATTCAAAGCTTCTAACATGAAAAGAAAAATCTCTAGCGGTTGCCTTTAGGACTAGAAATAAAGGACACCACAGAGTCTTCCATGTCTGCTTCGTACTTGGATATTTTATTGAACATTGACATTAACGGCAAACTAACCACTCAACTTTATGACAAACGGGACGATTTCAGCTTCTCCATCCTCAACTTCCCATATTTATGTAGCAATTCCATCATCATCTGCATATGGTGTGTATGTCTCTCAACTTATTCGATACGCAAGAGCTTGTTCTACGTACGATCAGTTTTTTTAATCGAGCAGGCTATTTGCAGACGAGTTGTTGTTGCAGGGTTTCAAGAGTCACGTTTAAAGGCAGCATTTTGTGAATTCTACATAATGGTCGTTATAACAATTTAGTTTAACCAGTATGACCTACCATTGAGTCAAATGCTGTCTGAGGTGTTTCATAGCCATGTTTCAGCCGTTTTCACAACTGATTTGACTACGGATTGTTCCGTTTACCTGATG
>CAJDSM010020361.1:7637-26765 GCA_903981925.1 Ostrea lurida
ACAGTCCAACACTGTACTTTTTCCTTGTGTTGTTTACATTATTGTATTACCTGAGCCGGTCTCACTGTTGTGAGTAAAAGGTGGTGGTCAGATGACACGTCAGCACNGTGAATGCCGTATGTGTATCCTTGTTCTTGAGCAGTCCAACACTGTACTTTGTCCTTGTGTTGTTTACATTATTGTAATATATGAGCCAGTCTCCCTGTTGTGAGCAAAAGGTGGTGGTCAGATGACACGTCAGCACCTCTCATCACATGTACATTACGCCATGATTTCCTGAATTTCTTACTAATGTAGATTTGGTTGATCTGGTTCCCCATATTGGCATAACGTGATCCGGATACCTCCAAGTGATCTTGTTGATGCGTCTATGTAAGAAGATGCTTCTTATCACCAGCTGGTTTAGGGCGCACAGGTCTGCAAAGCGCTCTCCGTTTTCGTTCATCTTTCCCAGTCCCTGTTTGCCTATAATCTCCTCGTAGCCTGTGTTGTCTAATTCAATTTTACCATTGAAGTCTCCAGTGAGTATGGCAATACCATTGGATATCCTTTTGTCTATCACTGACTGTAGCTGTTGGTATTTCCTCTTCCAAATCGTTGGTGGGAGCGTAGCACTGAATGATGCTTGATGTTGTTTTTGGTGATAAATTTGACTGTGATGATGCGGCAGTTGACAAGTTCTCAGCCAACAAGAGCTACATATGTAGCTGCGCCTCAATATCGAATGTTTATCACTCGAGTTATATGATTGGAAGTTTTAAAGACAATGATACTATTCATTCTCTTAGTTATGCCTTAAGTCTCTGTTTCGCAAATCAGTGTGAATGGTTTGGTGCAATTTTTACATACAAGAACAGTTCAGTTGTTTCATCTACCGTGAAAATATTCGTATTTGATTCTCACGCAGGACAGTGAACCTGAATGTAATACTGTTTTAATGACAATATGTGAATTCTAATACTTTAATGTTTGATACATTTCCTTTTTCTTTTCTTAACTTCATCTCTTGGACTCATAATTCGTGGTCGCCCTCTTCGAGATTTGTTTCTGTGCACCCCTCGTTCCTCATTGATACAATATTTTTAACATCAGGTGACAGTTCTTTCCTTTTCTCGACAACCTTCAAAATCGGTTAACAATCTCCCAAATATTGCAGGCGACAATCTAACTCCCGGTATATTCGAATGTTGGAAGTTCCATGATACTGAAAGTAGAACAGACAACAACAAAGCTAGGATGAACACCATTCCTTTATTTCATCACGTGTGTATTTTTTATTCGCAGCCATTTTGGAGTTTTGCCGAAGACTTGTCTATATACTAGTCTATATACACATGTATAAATGTACGTCATCAGTACAGGATCGCTTCATCCGATTGAGTAGTTTTCGTCAACGATTCACAACTACGTCATCGAGAGCGTCTGTCATTCCTGGGATTCACATAATGTTCACATGAGACTGCGGTAAGCTGGGATCAGAGCAAGCAGACCTATGTGTTGCAGTCGTGTGACGTCACAGGAACCGACTTCAATAGTCTCAGACACATAGAGTATAGTCGCAGTAATGCTGGCGGACAGTTGGTTCAGCAATGAATCTCGATTTTTACTGCAGAATCCTGATGGAAGATTCAAAAGTGTATAGGCGATACAATAAGTTTTGCGCAAAACTTGAATCAAGGATTGACCAGGAGACTGACCAGTTCGGAGGGGTGATTTTATGATGTGGGCAGCAATAGTCTATACAGGCAGGGCAACATTTGTCCACATACAGATACAAATGTACCTTGACTGGATGTTGATGAAGTTACACAGTCACACATCGTTCCAATATTGCTGCATCCAGGAGCAGTATTCCAACACGATAGCGCCAGACCGCATTCTGCTTGTCTAACACGTGATGTTCTGCAAAGACACAATATTTAGGAGGTTGGGGGGAGGGGTTCATCCAAAACACCATATTTGAATCCTATCGAACATGAATGGGGACAAACTAGAAGTACGATAGACCCATCCAAAAAAAGACAACCACAGCCTCAGACTTTCTAACAAATGGCCCAAGCTGGGCAGTTAGAGTAGAAATACATCCTTACACAATTTTAGAGAGTTATATTAATTGCGTTCATGGGAAGGCGTCAGGCAGTCATTGATGCTGGTTGTGGCACATTAAATAGTAAATATTAAACTTCAGTGACCTTGAACCGTAAATGACTATAATTATTGTTAGTGATCATGATGCTTTGATGAACGACACAGCGTTTTTATTATTTTTATGTTCTCAAAATTTACTTATTAAATATTTCTTATGTCTTCAAATGAATATCAAATGTATATACATGTATTATGCATTTGTACTTTTTTGATTGATATATTTTGTATAGGTTGTTTTAAATCAAAGTTTAATCCATTGAAAAAGGAATGTGAACTTTTGAATGAATCTAATCAGACATGGAAGAGGAACTTTCCGACTAGCTTTGGCGGGGGAAAATGTCCCTAGTTTAGCTGCACCCTCACCGAGATGTACAGAACTTCAGGCAGTATATACAAACATGTACGTCTGTATTGCGATTGTTGATTTGAAACAATTGATAAGGTGTGTAACAATTCGGATTAACTGAAAAGAGTGTCAGACAGAAGAAAATACAATGATCGAAAGTTCAGCGCTTATGATAAAAGGTTGCTGACTTTTTATGCCCCGGAATCTTCGATTCGGGGCATATAGTTTTCTGTCCTGTCTGTTTTGTCCGCAAAAACTTTAACTTTGCATAACTTTTGAAATGGCAAGTGTTGGGACTTTCATATTACACATGTGTGTTCCTTATGACAAGCCCTTTCTATTGGTACAAAAATTGTTGACCTCCTAACCTTGAAGTTTGACCTACTTTTTCAAAACTTTAACATTGACCCTAACTTTTGAAATGGCAAGTGATGGGACTTTCATATTACACGTGTGTTTCTTTTGACAAACCCTTTCTACTGTACCTAAACATTTTAACCTCCTGACCTTGACCTTGAAGATTGTCCTACTTTTCAAAAAACTTAAAACATTGATAGGTAAGTGATAGGTTTTTCATATTTTACATGCATAATCCTTTTGGCAAGCCCCTTTCACTGGCATGTGGAATCCGGGGCATCAGTGTTTCACAAACACATCTTGTTAATATTGTGTACGGTACATACATGTATCGTGGATGCGGTATAGCTGTTTGTAAATGTAATGTTCTGTACATCATTAGAAACTGTCATTTATAATTTTATATTTACAAATTTGTTTATTTATAATTGCATACATGCATTTACTTTTTGATCACTTTTAAAAAGCATTAGAAAGTTTTGATGATTTTTGCTTATAACTTCAAAGACCGAATCACTGAAAACTGTTAGGCGTATCAACGCTGTCTACACGTGTACATTGTCGTCGATATCTCGACACACAGCAAAAATCTGTAATAATAATATACTAGTAGTAGGGCCCTATACCATACCATCTCCAAATAAAATGATTACCCCCTTAGTAGGAGGTGGTATGGTATAGACACCTATTATAATTATTATTACAAACAAACAAAATTATCGGTTCCTATGCTCGGAAGCACGTGTGCAGAATGTTGTCAATTCCTGGCTCAGACGACATGATTGCACCTTATTCGATGCCCAGAGAAGTTGATCCTATATCTAATGTGGTTATCAAATAAACACAAGGAATTAATCAAACAAGCCTGCATTCAGTAATTGAAAATGTACTTTCAGTTTCTCGAAGCGACAACATAACCGACTGGTATTTACACATACTGTTTACAGTTAAAGTGTAGATTTTGAAAATATGTGACCTGCTTAAAGTTCTAATTGTACAATTTTGTTAATAATTTAATGTTTGTGATATCTAATTCTCAATCAATTCCAGAATTTGATTATTAAAACGTATTTTACGATATGACGTCATATGTGCTGTTCCGTTAATCGCAGTTAACCCAAAGTAGCCGGAAATTTTAGAATATAAAATGGCGAAGTAACAATTGTATTAAAACGTAATCATAGTCCCAAAACATATACAAAATCGAGTGTAGGGCAACACGGACCTCCGACAAAAGCGAAGGTAGGATCAGGTGCCATGGAGGAGTAAGCATCCTCTGCTGACCGGTCACACCCGCCGTGAGCCCGTAGTCGAAACAAACAACACTAAACGGGTTACCGTCGTCAATCTAGTAGGAAAATGACAGTCTAACAAAGGTATGAAACAAATCAGTCAGCATATGACTTAGGATTAAATAAGCCAGGCTGATAGTGGACATTACTACATAGAAAAGGAAAGTTGACGATTGCAAAGTCAAAGTCATCACGTTAGTTGTCACCTCTGCCATTAGAGTCAATATCAAGTAAAATATCCAAATATGAACAGATCTGTCAGATTCTGTGGTGTCCTTTATTTCGAGTTCGTCAGGATATATCAAATGGACAAAATAAGTTGAAAATTATGATAATAAAAAGTGCACACACTAATAAAGGTTTTTAAAATGTAAATGTAAGCAATGAATTATTTTTTGAAAGAGGTAGTTTCATAACTGCAATTAGGTGTGCAAACAAATATTTCCTGACGCGCGTTATTCAATTTGCATGCACACACCGTTGTCGTTATGAAACTAACATCTTTAAAAAATAATGAGTCATTGCTTAATTACAAACCAAACCATGTTAGAAACTTTTCTAAATATTTAATGACGAGAATAAAGTATAGAAGGGGATTAAAATTTGAAAAATGTCGTAGGACTTTCAATTAACATGGTAAGACACATATACTCATTAATATGGATGAGAAGGCTAGGTATGATTACAATTTGAAAGTAAGTGTAAAAGGTTTTGATAACAAGTATTTATAAGTACGTAAAGTGCATGCAAGATAATATTAATGCTAATTTATGTGCACAGAGGCAAGCAGAATCCATCTGCCCAAACACGCGAATACATGTACTGACAATATCTTTGTTCGAAGTGATAGAATTTCAAAATCTAGCATTTTCCGAGATTCCGACAACAAACGTAGTGAATTCACATAATATAGACATTTAATCAACCAAAGTGGACTTTGCTATTCTACGTATTTGATATGAATCAGAACTTTGTGAAATTTATTTATACGAAATTCCGGACGTCTATATTTACAAAACATAAAATCTTCAACTTAAAACTATAACGTGCTCCCTCTGGTACTTGAGGTAAGTCGGTCGCAGTTTGTACGTCCAACTAAAAGTCAATAGAGGGATATTAATAGAAAACCTTCACAAGAATCACAAGGTAACAATATTTCAAAATAGAGGCGACAAGTGGTCTTAAACGATGTCATGAAAATGACAACTCTTAAACTGAAGTGACATTAATTTTGTTGATAGCGCAGGAATATCATCTTTCATTGAAACTATGATCTAGAATGATGCTCATTTCGTCAGACTTTTAATGTTTTATGTCTTTAAGATGGACTTTTGATCTTGGTCAAATGATCTTTGTACATGACTACAACACCCTGCCTGATCATAAACAATCTTTACACCAAATACGAAGTTTTACTGTTTTTCCCACAGGAAATGCATACGCCTAGAACATTTAGCCAATTCACGTTATGACGCACTGTCACATAATAAGATTTCCATTATACTTGTAGTTTTGGCCCGGAAAAGACATTTCTAGGGTTTCCACAAATGATTTTGACATTGACCATATTACATTGATTGAGGATCAAACCAGTTTATTAAAAGTATGCGAGTCAACTAATGTTCCTACAATAATAACAAAATAAAACAAAGAAATATATTTGTTTCTAAGACATTATATTCTAAAAAAAAATATAGTGGCCTTGACATAGGCCAGATATAATTAATTCTAGGTCAGGACAAATCTTTTCCTTTTGGAGAATACAGGAAGGTATGAACCCTGACGCTTCACAAATGCGCAATTCGTGGAAAGTATGTTCATGTAAAGCGTCACAGTTCATAGGTACCATTATTATTTTGCAAAATGAAATCTATTTTCATACCTACGTTCTACCGTAGTTTCATTTCTGTAGGATTTCCGAGCAGTTAAAATTGACGCCATATATTTATCAACATAAGCAAATGCAACGCAGTCATGAGGAAATGATTATCATTACAATTGTTAAGACTTAAAAAAAACCACAAAAACAAAACAAAAACTAATAATAAAAACAGTCACACACACAAAACAAAAGAAATAAAAAAAAACAACAACAACAACAAACAAGTGCACATATTCAGATCTAATTTGGGCTGCATCTGGGGGGGGGGGTGCTTGTTTTTCTCACATAGCATGTAAAAGTAATATATTTTTTCTTTCGAATCTGTATGAGTGAGTTTAGTGTGCGAGATATTTGGCCATCCTACTCACAATATTTATTTTTACTACCAGTGAGAAATAAATTTCACTACCAGTGAAAATAATTTCACTACCAGTGAAAATAAAACACTGGCCAAAGCTACCCACAATTAAAATTTCATACTGTAGTGAAACTTGACAATCAAAAGCACAAATTGGTGAGAGAGATAGAGAGAGAAGAGAGAGAGAGAGAGAGAGAGAGAAGAGAAGAGGAGAGAGGAGAGAAGAGAGAGAGAGAGAGAGAGAGAGAGAGAAGACAACACACCGGAAATGTTTAAAATTCAAACATTATTGGCGTGACACTAGACACCGATCGTAAAACAGATAAAATTCAAAAGAAACGAATTCTAAGGCGCACCACAACATACATCAACGAACGTGTTACTTTACCGGCAGTGACAGACAATATAGAGACTGATACTCTGGATGTATCGATATTCAGGTATGTACGTTACTTTAAAATCATTTCCCCAGTCCAATGGGAATCTTAAGCCTCGATTACAGAGTGGCCGTCAGAACAGATTTCTTTTTTCTGTTCAGTTACGAAATACTTCTTCTGGTCATCAGAGGGTAGGATTTTGAAAGAGGGGGGGGGGGGGGGCAAACTAAAAAATAAATCACAAGAAAGTGGGGGAGGGGGGGGGGTCTGGACCTGAGCGCTGCCAGTACGAACATGGATTTGTCACTCCGCCACGCACGTACCGGTGAGAGAAGCACCGAGCGGGGAAACTTAAAAATTTTAATTTTATACAAGCAAAAAAAAAAAAAAAAAAAATGGGTCATTTGGATGCACTGAATTGAGGGGGTGGGGGGGGGGCAAAGACAATAAAGAAAAAAGCATGCAAATAATAAAAAATACAACAAAAAAATAATAAACACTCGCATAAGTACAAAAACAATTAAGATCTATCGAATATCTGAAAAAGTGGGGGGGGATATGTTGTTGTGATGTGGTCAATTTTCACTACCAGTATAGATATTTAATGTGAGGTTAGCTTTGCCAGCGTCTTTATTTTCACGTGGTAGAATGATATTATTTTCACTGTTACTGAATTAAGTTACTGTAGTATAAATAATTATGTTAGTGAGTGGATGGCATTTGTTTGAATTATTTTCTACCTAGTAGTATAAATATTATTACTACCAGTGAAATTGAATTTCCAACTACTAGTATAAATATTTAATTGTGGGAAAGCTTTGGCCAGTATTCTATTTTCACTGTAGTGAAATTATTTCACTGTGAGCTAAAAATAAAGAATTTGGATCAGGATGGGCACCATAGCGAGAAACATTCTGTCGCAAATACCAATTATGATTGAAATGATATTAATAATGATATATATGCAACACAGAAATAAAGCATTATAAAAAAAAATATAAAAAAAACAACAACAAAAAACAAGTGAGACCTAATGATGTCTGGACCTGAGTCGCTCGCAGCGCAGCTATATCATTTATAAAATTTTGTAATAAAAAAAATTCTGTCAGTTCAGCATGGTATTAAATCCCCTAAAAACCATATGAATCTCTGAAATAAGCTGAAATGATAAGCTAATATATGATGATTTTTGAAATAGTGTTAGTTCAAAGGGTCATGTCATTTATGAGGATTTTTGCAAATGTTCTAAGTTTGAAAGGACATAACTTCCATAACATTTAGAGGATCAATATTTCCTGCTAATATGCACAACTATATATGATGTTCTTACTGTAAACCAAATTGTTTGTTGAATTTGAGTTGGTAGTTTTCAGGAGGACTTGCGATGACAAGTCATTATTGAGACTTTTCTAAGTTTGACGGGACATAAACTTCCGTAAAATTTAGAGGATCAATATTCCGCAAATATGCCAAAACTACATACTGATGTTCTTAATGTATACCAGATTTCGTTGAATTGTTGGGTAAGTTTTCAGAGGAAGTTGCGATGACAAACTTATTGGGACGGACGGACGGAGTGACCCGACTCCTAGACCTGCTTCCACTGTTGGCGACGCAGGTAACTACTAACTTTTGACTTTAGGGGTCTGTGAGTTTAAATGAAAATCTCCACACCGACTTACGGTATGAATTCAACGAAATGTTATCGCTAACTTCACGGTAGATCTAGTTGTAAGTAAATTTTGGAGCAGTACATGTATTCTTAGGAGAATAACGTCCGGAAAACTGTTTGACCTAATTTTAACCTTAAATTTTAAGTAGGTCATGGTACACCGATCCAAGTGAAATGTGAACCGATCATGCATTTCTCTGAGAAGAAGATTGTGACAAAATTTCATTGCAATATCTGTAAACATAGGGAGAAAAAGTTCAAGAAACTATTTGACCTACTTGACCTTTTTGACCTACTTTTAGCCCTATAAAGTATGTCATGGTTCACCAATTAAGCAGAAATACGAATTGAATCTGTATTTTTCTATGAGAAACGTTTTGACTACATTTCGGAGCAATACCTGTATGCATGACGAAAAGAATTTGGCAAACTGTTGTACTTTACATCAAACCCTAAAGTAGGTCACAGTGTACCAATTCAGCTGTATAGCATCCCGAACCTGTATTTCTTCAAGAGGAACCTTGTGACTAAATGTCAGATCAAGTGTTTGAGCTACAGTAGCCCTAAAGTACATGTAGGTACCGGTGCACCAATCCAGCTGAATGTAAATTCAATCTTAGGCTTCTTGAGGGAGAAATGGTTACCAAAGTTTAAAGCTGTACGTGCATCCGTTACGGGAAAAGTCCGGAAAGTATTACCTCGAATGGATGGATATATACGGACAGCGCCGCATCGTACGTCCTGTCTAACAACGGTCTTATAAGAATGTAAATAACAAACTTTGAAACTTCTAATCTACGCCCTTAGTTTGTGGTATTTTATTGAGCATGGTTACCCACAAACTAAGGGTTTGTGGGTAACCATGCTCAATAAAATTATGTTCCCAATTAATGTACATGCAAATGTTAAGGATTCTTTAAGTATGCCATACATTTTACGTGTTTGTTGTGCGATTCATGAAACCACGCCCTAACACTTAGCTGTTTGATGTTCCGAAGTCAAGGTGAAGTTTTTACAATAAATAGTATTCAATAATGAAGTCATGTCGTAGCACCAGAATCCCTGATGCAGTAGTCATGAATTTAATAAATGTGGTAGATACCTCCAAGGCCAATCGAATTAAAATTAGATCCTTTGATCCGATCCCAGGGAGCGGATCAAAGGATCTAATTTTCATTAGATTGCCTCCATGGCTTTCAGTTCGCTTGCTTGATGTCCACTGGTCAAAAAATGTAATGCGCTTTCATTTTACGAGTCAACCCCCCCCCCCCCCCCGGCACTAGAATCTTTGACCCAGGAGCCATGAATGTTTTGTAGAACTCCCCTTGTTTTTCATGATTGTATATACATTCGATCTGTCTGCTAGAATTCCAGAAGTAAAGACATTTATTTCATATTTTTAAGGTTTTATTTGGCTGTGCTCCTCAGTCTCCAAAGAGGGGAGGGGGGTAATATTATAGATTTAGCATTTTTGATTTCCTTACCCTTAAAATGCTATTTACCCAATTATCCCAGTAGTATTTGTTAAGAAATTGAAACCATACAACACATACACTGGACAAGAGAAAAGAGATCGCAGAGGATAACCTGACCCCAACAATGCAAGCAGACTGATGTAGTGTACGTTAAACTTCATTGACACCAATGACCTCCTAGTACCAAGACATAGACGCAATACAGTTCAAATTTATGAAGGAAAATTTTGATACGTTCAACCATGTAACTGGATTCAAGATTATACTATAATTGGGATTGGAAAACGGACCTGTTCAGGTAAGCTATGTGACACATGGGCCTTTCTAGTCCAGCGTCGACAGCCATTCACCTATCCGTTTTAACAGGTTATAAGAAGTTAATATACATGTATGAGATAGTGTATATATGAAAGTCACAATGGGCCACGTCCGTATACAAAACCTGAAACAAACTTGAATATACACAACGTAAAATACCGGTATATCATTTTGTACTTTAAGATTTTCAAAGAATTTTCACATGTTTGCTTTTTGTTTGTTTATCAGTTTTTGACGTACCATACATTTTGACGTAGGCATGACGTTAAAGGTCGTCTATATTATACATTTATTACCCTGCTAGGAGGGAGACATGAAGCTTTGTCCAACCCAGTAGTATCGTGTCCCCCAAGGGCAACAACAAAACAAAAACAAAAAAAAACAAAAACAACAACAACAAACCCAGCAAAATTAATTAGCAATACATGCATTTAATTTTTGTCTGTTTAAGATATTTATTTCAATGTAGATTATAAATTGTACATGTAATTTCACCTACATTGTATCAACAACTGACAAACAATTTAACGAGACAGAAATACTAGTAACAATAACAGTACCAGCTTGAAAATATTATAACTCTTGCAAGAAAAAACGCGAGACCACCGAGGGATGCAGTATATGACGTCCCGAGGCACACCGAGGGAGGGTACTTGCTGTTCCTGTCCCATGCTCTAAGCTACGCAGTCCACTGCCTTAGTCAGGGAGCCAGGGGACCAAGTTAGGAGGGATACATGAAGTTTTGTCGCCCCGATCACGTGATATGCTCAACCAATCGTATTTCAATAATCGTCGTGTCTATCTCTTGAAGTTTGACACGGCAGGTGCGAAACGAACGTCTTTAAAACCATTACAGCGATCGGTGTATATCTACAATGTTCCTATCCTGATCCCAGATGTCACGGTGTGAACAGATAAAAAATGCATAGTTATTTTGACTGATTATGCCTTGTGGTTTCTTAGGGAAGAATTTTCAATGTACATGTACATGTATTCTCTCTGTAAAATGTGACCCATTAATTAAGACAAAAGGTGCCATTGTATGAAAAGCTTACATCTACGCTGCACGAGGGATCTTACATATTAATTTGATACATTGTGCCCTTGTGGTTCTTGAGACGATTCTTGACGATTTTTCATAAATATACCTACAATATGTACATGTATAATATTTTGAACTGCTACTGTGATCCCATCCTATATATCTGGGTACCACGGTATGAACAATTTGAATTCAATTTTTATACAATACCCTTGAATTTTTTTCACACGGAACTTCTATGATATGTACAACTGTGAACCTTACTCTGAAGCAATCGAATCACGCTCGTCATTTTCCGGTACCGTCATTTGCCATTCGGCCAACCTCGGCTGATTCCGGAACCTACATCATACTAGTATGAGGTACGACTATTCCGAGGTTGGTCTAGTGTGTCATTTGCGGTTACGGAAATGGGTCGAGTAGTTACGATTTACTCTAAGTATAACTGACAAAACATTGATAAATATAAATATTGCGAAATGAATATTGGTCATTCCATGAAAGATATACAGATCATGTAAATGTTTTGGAGAATTGTTTTTCTTCTTCTTCAAATTCATGTACAAGACATCTCCATCACCAAAGGGTATACTTTACATCGCATGATTACTTTAGTTTGTACGTGTACGTACTTATAATACTTCCTGTTCATGATTACACAAAATTGACAATTAATTGACTTGTCAAGTTTCAGCGATCCCCTGTGTTGATACTTTAGGCCACAAAATCTTAATCTTATTACGCTTGTGGAAAACAAAAATCTAAATACATGTAATGAAGGCGATCCACATCATTATACAGACACTATCATATAATGAGTTTAATCCAGAATAGATCCATTAATTCCCCCTTAAAATACAAATGGCCTATTAATTATGTTTTGTCGGTTAATGTACACTCTGTTGGTCTCAGTCATTATGTGCCTAGATTGGATGACCTTAGCTTGTTGTAATCAAAAGCAACATCACCAGAATAAAGCGACTGTATTCATAATGCATAGCCTGACCGGTAAAAATAGACGTGTCGGCTTTTATTTTATCTTTGCCACGATATTAATACTGTATGATTTTTTTTTCTGGAGTGTCGAAAAATCAATTTCTTTTTCGAGTTTGGTAAGGAAAAGTATTGATTAATATGCAGCTCGTAGACATATATTGACATTTAAATTTCATGCTTAAATAATAAATTCGCTAAATATTCCTGTAATCTGGGTATTTTTATGCGAAGTAGCAAAACGTTGACCACATGATTATAAACGAATCATTAAATGATCATACTGCAAGCTTTCAAAAAATAAAATAAATAATGATGATAATAAAATGAATAAAAAAGATAAAAATGCCAACTACATGTAGGTGTTTATTGATGCTGTTTTATGGTATGCAAATATAAACATTTACGTGCATAAGCAAGCTTTATATTACTGTAAATGGGGAATGATTTGCAAGTGTGACACAATACGTTTGAACAGTTGAATTCCGCGAAAATAAAACAACCGCAATTAGACCAATATGAAAAGCCGCGAACTTAAGACTACTTACAACTTATGAGGATATATAAATGGAAGAATTTAAGAAAGACCTATAAAAGGGTACTTTTAACGTTCCAATAGGAGAGTTTCAACCTATCTAAATAAAATGCATATAATTTTTATCGCTCAATTTTCCAACAAAAGGAAGTTACAATCCCCTGTAAATACGAGGGTTGTCCCAAAAAGTCGTGGGACAATGTTCATAATTTCCAAACTACGCATCAGATCCAAAAGATTTTTTTACATTATAACTTTAACTTACATCAAACAAAAGTGTAAATTTAAAGAAATATTCATATCAAATAATGGAAATTTCAGATTAAGGAGTTGCTCTATGAGCCATGTGGCGCACGTACAAATATAAGTGGATATTTTCTATGATTCATTTGGTTAGATGAAAGGATATAGCTTCATAATAGATATATTGCATTGAACTTTATATCAACGGAATCTATGATGTTCCTGCATTTATACTGGGTTTCAGCGTAATACGTCATCAATGGCAGAGAAATGACGTCATTTTAAAAACGGCTCTGTAATGAATGTTTTTTCAATGTAACGGCAAACCACGAATTGTCGGCGCACAGATAAATTATCAAATTTTGTGAGATCGTGGTTTGATCCAGCTCAGACAAAACGGGAGCTGGAACGGACATCAGATCACAGGAATGTTAGCTAAATATGATATTGAAATATTATAATATCAACTTACAATGCCACTGCGCATACATTGGCTGAATAGATGTAGAATCGGGGTTATCGGATTTCGACACCCCACCTTAATCCCTAGACTTATATAGCACCCTCGATTTTGTCCTATTTTCTACTTATGATCGAAGGAACAGCTTGAGGGGTAAACATTATGTTTGGAAGGGGATAATTAGAGGAGCAGTGATGAATCAACCTGTTTCTGAATCAGGCGTGGTTTGAGAGTGCTTGACAAATGGTGAAACGAAAATGAAAATGGCACATCGGGGACAATACTTTGAAAAGGAACTCTTATTACGCCATGACTTGTGCGCCGACAGATTATGAACATAGGTGTTTGATTTTTGTTTTATGTTTAATATTAAGAGATACATTTTTGATGAAAATTTGTACAAATAGTAAACAAGATGCTAATAATAGCCAAAAGAAATTTAATTCAATTTTCTTACAAATTAAACGAATTATCAACATTGTCCACGACTTTTTGGGACAACCCTCATACTAGATCTACCACTGTAACCAATCTATTGAGTATAAAGGTGAAGATAACGTACAATGACCGATCTTACAAGTCCTAAACGGAATACAAAATAAGAGTTCGGAAACCACGCACTCCTGGATATGCCAGAAGTGGGATCAGGTGCTTATGAGAAGTAAGCATCCCCGTCGACCGGTCACACCCGCCGTGAGTCTTCTATCTTGATCACGTTAAACGGAGCAATATGTAGCCATCAGTATATAAAGAACGGCTATGAGAAACGTCAGACAGCATTTGACCCAATGACAGGCTGTATTGGCAAACTAGATCGTTATAACGACCATAGATTTTGCGAAATGCTTACTTTAAACGTGGTTCATTATTGAGTGCTCCTACTCCTAGATATATACCACTGTAACCAATTTATTGCTGAGTCATCTTCGTCTTGTTGTTATTCAGGAGATACAGTTTAAAGATTGCTTACCCTTTTTATTCCCATGAAACATTTTAAACTCAGATTATAATGCCACCCTGACAACAAGGAGCTTAACTTGACCGTTAAATTCACACAACTTGACCTTGTTGTAATGTCCCGATCTACCCGTTTAACTATGCGCCATGCGAAACTTGATTCCCGGGTCCATTTGAGAAGGATATTTGCGTGATGGTGTGATTTAGTGTAATAATCATTTAAAAAAAATAATATAATATTTCAAGAAATATTCAAATTTACACTCTAAACCCTTATTTTTTGTTAGCTACAGGGGTCCATGATTTGATCAAATACGAGTCTGCGCTATATTAAAATGCTTGCACTTTAGTATGAATGATCAGGACCCTAAGGGTTTTTTTTTTTTTTTGAGAAATTTTTTTGAATACATGTGTAAAATCTTATTTCCTATTGTTGTCTCAACCTACCTTCCAGATCATGATTCAAATCAGTTTGACTCTGCACTACCTAAGCCGGAATAAATGCATAATAATCATGACACAGCTGCTCTTTTAAAGAACTTTTCACTTTCCCCTTATATATTCTCATGTAAAACTTTTGAACTTTCATTAACCATCAGTGCAGTCTAAAATTATATTCAGAGATATTTGAGGTAAAAAAAAAGTCTCAATATTTGGGCAACAGACCAGGTATTTCCACAATGTTTACATTATTGCCAGCACATGTCACCGGCTAACTTTATTTATTTAATGTCGAATTTGTTCATGACGTTTTGTCTGACCACATGTACTACAGCAGGAACTTGAACGTTTTCAGCTGCAATAATTGTGTATGTATGATAAATCATGGTTAAACTGTAAAGTCGATTTCTGTGTACCATTAAAATGCATGTAATACAAACTCAAAAACCGCTATATAACAATCGAAAAATGCTATTTTTATTTCAGCTGTAATTCAGAATGGCGGTTGTTTTAATATCGATATGGAAATATTTGTATATCGAGCCGATCTCAATAATCTATATGCCTTAGCTAATCTTAAGGGTTAAGGTTGAAAATATTTTTAGTCCTTACAAACAATTTGAAGGTTCTCACGTTCACGATATTCTCTTCAACCACTGTAATTAAGGTCAACTCTTTAAACATTATATACAAGTATAATATACACACCCCTATTGTGGCACTGACCTGATCATAGGAGCCACCATTTGATTTAAATAAGTTTGACTTATGTTACATGAGGGTTTTATTTAGTCATTCTATTAACACTTGAAGGGAACATCCCTTGGAATTAATCATTTTAAACGTTTCTCACGCTGGGATGATTTGTGCCAAATTGGATTGAAATCGGCACAATGGTTAAGGGAAAAAAAGCTGAAAATACGAAAAGCTTTAAACATCGACGCCGACAAAGGACAATTTTTGATTAGAAAAGTTCACCCAAGCCTTTGGCTCACGTGAGCTAAACAAGGTCTGATACATGTAATCAAGGGAAAATGTAAACAGCATTGATCTGACAGACAAACAAATCGGGTGAAATTAGCATAATGATATACCCAGCGTTTAATATAAACTAACTCTATGTGAATATCACTAAAATACCTTTTATATTCATAACAAAACAAAAATGGTTTTGCAACGTACGGACGAACACGATACTTATGAATCAAATAAAAAGAAAAAACCTATCACAAAATTGCCTTTCGACAAAAATACCGGTCGTATTGCAACGTAAACGAATACGCTGCTTAAAAACAAATATGCCTTTTATTCTTTCAAAACAAAAATTGTGTGCAACATAAACGCATATGATACTTGTGTCACTAATTAAACAACAAAAATCTAATCAGTGCTACTTATAATTTACAACTATCATTTTCAATATAATACACCGCCCATTTCTGCTTGATAATACCATAATCCCTGACTTCATTATCACTTCAAACTTGTCCAATATTAGAGATCAATAAATTTATGAGTGTCTAATAACTGCATGCACTTCAATATACTTATCGCAAATTTTGGAACTACGTTGGAATCATTGATGAAAAAGCAAAGATAACACAAATGAAGAGCTGGGCAAGCACGAAGCCCTGAATATATCAGATGTGGGATCATATGAAGCCAAAATTAAATTTGTCTAGGTGCCTGGGAGGAGTAAGCATCCCCTGTTGACCTGCCATACCCGCCGTGAACCCTTTATCTTGATCAGGCAAACGGAACACCCCCCAGTTAAAATCAGTGTACATGTATAATGAACGGCCAAACAACTGGTATGAAACACGTCAGACAGCACTAGATATTTATAACGACCATTGAATTTGCGAAATGCTGCCTTTGAACGTGATTGTTAAAACCGGCCCTACAACATCAACTTACTTATCTTGCAATGATAACCAAGTCATTTGTATTCAGTTGAAATTTTTATTTCATAAAAAAATTATTGGCTTTTGGCAAAGTGTCGTCAATCGTAAACAAGAGAAAATACCTTTATCATTATTATAACATGTACAAATAGTCTTCTACCAAAACGTGAGCCGTGGGGGTCCGGATTAGAATAAATCCCCAGCATCCCCTTGCGTGTCGTAAGAGCCGACTAAATGGGGCGGTCTTACGGATGAGACCGGAAAAACCGAGATCCCGTGGCACAGCTGGATGTGTGGCACGATAAAGATCCCTCCCTGCTCAAAGGCCCTGAGTGCCGATCATAGGCCTAAATTTTGCAGCCCTTCACCGGCAATGGTGACGTCTCCATATGAGTGAAATATTCTCGAGTGGGACGTAAAACAAAAAATAATCAATCAATCAATCTACCAAAACATAAAGGGATAGTACAGCTCATTTTGGCGATTANTAAAATGATTTTTTGTCCAGGAAGCCAACAAGTTAATTTAAATATCAAGATTATTTTAGATTTGGAAATAAATGCATCAAATGTTATTTTTAACAAAAATAACTTGTACGAGTCATTTGGGCTCATTAATTCTTTGGAATTTTTTGACAAAATGACCTTCACTGTCCCTTGAAGGATCACAACTTATTACAACCAAAATACTTAACGTATACAAAAACATTGGAATGGTATGATGGTTTATCAGAGTTTGGAATCTTTTATATCTTATCCCCTTCTCTTTTTTTCAAAAATGGTTAATTATAGGTTAACGGATCAATTTAAACAAAATTTGTGAGATGCTCAGAGCTATCAATGATCGGCCTTTTAAGCTTTAGCATGGTTTTCAGAAGCATCTGATTTGTGTCCCACATGAAATAAGATCAGCTATATGATATGTTCGATGCATGAATCACAGATTTCCAATCGAGCAAAGTAATTTTTGGGTTGTCGACAGGGTTGATAGTGTATATGTAATCTTATGTGAATCTAGAAATATTGGAGATGAATTTCATTAGTTCCTGGAATGCGATTTTTTTTAAACCCCCAAAGAAATAAATGTTCACACCACACCGAGAAGTAGCTGCAAAATTTCAACATATTTTTCCGGAGAGAATTTTGTCTAGCTCTCCGGAAAAATGATATGTTGATAGATGCTTCAACATAAGTATTTCCGGAGAGCTACAATTTTGCAGCTAACCGAGAAGATAAGTTAGTATAAAACGATATTGAAGTCCTTATCATGGTTTTTATCAACTAGTAAGATTACTGTTTCAAAACAATTCAAGAAATCAACTGTAATTTTCATACATAATAAGAAGATATGTGGCCCATCGTTTGAACAAATTAAACTATCGTCTTCATCCAAGAATACCTTGTGTTTAAATGCGGTTGAATTGGGAACAAGAGTTTTAAAATGCGACTTCCAATTTTTCATAATTACATATATCACACATTTTAGTCTACTCCATCCATGGATACTTGGTGCCAAGTTTGTTCATTGATTCTTACTTATCAAAAGTAACATCCAATTTTCTATCATTTTCAAATACTTGCATTTGATGTTTTTGTCTTTGATTTCTTTGGCAATTGTAATAATAACCATTTTCTTATGAATGCGATTCTGTTGTGAACAATGCGCGTATGAATCTTAACGAATATAGTCCGTCCTTTTCATCGGCTCGGGCTGGGGATTCCGACAAAAATGAAACAGAATAAACGGCATGCTTCATGAAAAGTATGCAGGATAAAGCGTTACAATCCACATCCTCTTTTATTTTCAAGAAAAACAATTATTTCTTAAATCTTTCACTTTCGGAATGCGTTTATTATTTGTTTGTTTTACGTCCCATGGAGAATATTTCACTCATATTGAGACGTCACCATTGCCGGTGAAGGTCTGCAAATTTAGACCTTTGCTTAGCACCCATGGCTTTCTTTTGCGTGCCACACATGCTGCGACACGGGACCTCCGTTTTTAAGGTCATATCCGAAAGAACCGTGATTTTCACTTCTAAAACATAAATGCAGAGCTCTCAAAGTGGCGAAGGAGCAATCACTACCTATTTTAACGTCTTAGGTTTGACGCGGCCGGGTGCAAGCACGGGGCTCGAACTCACGATCACGAGGCGAGAGCTGTACCACTGAGCCACCGCGACCCGTTTGATTAAATGTATTTTATCTGCAGTGTCTGCAGCCTTCATCTCAACGTTACATGCAACAAACAAAAGAAAGCATTTCATCATTCAAAAATATCAAAAGAATGCACTGAACCACAGATCATAATCTCGTTTTTATTATGCAG
>CAJDSM010020367.1:12171-27454 GCA_903981925.1 Ostrea lurida
CATACATGGTGGTGTAAATGTCTTCTCAAACTTTATTCGATGTTCTGTGTATGAATCAGTTTTCAAATCGAGGCATGGCCTAACTTCAAACAAGTTGTTATTGCAAGGGTTTCCAAACAGATCACTTTGTAAAAGTGCAGCATTTCGTAAATTCTATGGCGTTAAAACAATTTTTAGTCCTACGCAGTAAAACCTAACATTGAGTCAAATGCTGTCTGATGTGTTTCATAGCCATGTTGTGAGTCCGTTTTTCCACACACAGATTTGACTACGGATTGCTCCGTTTACCTGATCAAGACTATGGGCTTCAGTGCGGGTGTAACCGGTCAACAGGGAGATGCTTACCCCTTCTAGGCACCTGGACTCCCTCTGGTGTGCCCAGAGATCCAAGATTTTTGTATTCTACTTGGGACTTTGCGAAATTGATCACTGTTCGTTGTCCTTTGCCTTTACATACAGACAATACAAGGTTAGTATATCAGAATTTTGGACAACATACGAAAGTTTAAAACAAAATATAATTATAATGGCAACCATTCAATAGGGTTCGATTAGTGGCATTTATTGCCGATAAAAAGTCATAACTCTTAAAAAAAACATAGCAGGTGTGACACGATGAAGATCTCGCCACGCTCATATGGTCCTTAGTGCCGAGGATTGGCTAAATTTTGCAGCCCTTTCACCAGCATTGGTGGTCAACGTCTCCATATAAGTGAAACTATTTCTCAAGTGGGGACATAAAACAATAGATGAATCAAATCTTATTATATACTTGTAATTTCCATCTCCTCTTTTTCCTTTAGAACGATTGCGAGCCAATATCACACGATATATGCCCGGAAACGTTTCGGCCCGCAAGCTGACGTCATATTTGAACAAAATTGGAAAATTGATTGTGACGTCATAATAGAGCACGTTTCTTAACGTTACTGTTAAAACGGTCAACAAACTTTTAAGTTTAAAATTTTTTTTCGTGTTTTTCAGCTCTTAGCTCTGTTAAACTATTAAAAAAGTGTTAAAAATAAAAAAAAAATGTTAGTTTCTAAATGAATTGAAAGTATATAATAAAAAGGTTATAGACTTTTGTATGGGAAAATATGACGACCTCGTTTTTTGTCGCGAACGGACCTCGCAAGCTCGGTCCGTGTAACGCGCAAAAAGTTTTCCCATACAAAGTCTATAACTTATAAATATAGTTTTCGTCTGTATTACAAGAACATATCGATACTGTAACGTTAGTATTGTTAGTAACATGAAACTGTTTTAAAAATGCGAGTAACAAGCGTATAGTTACGTAAATCATCCAAGTGAAAATAGTTTTATATCAAGTAAATCACTTGACGTTAATCAATTCCTTCTATTTGCATGCTTATCCTAAGTGTAGACGCGTAATAAAGATATAAGCTGCAAATCAGTTCCTGTTGGTGCCCGAACTGTAACATATGATGACGACTCATCATTTTGACGTCTTGCGCTGCTTACATCAGATGCACTGGGTTTGTATTGCAAAGCTGTGACGTGTATTCCAGATGTACTAGATCTAAATGTTTCTAAGGTTCGTGTAGAGTGTGCCTCCCTCAAAATACGCTGCTGATTTACCAGCTGTATGTTTGGTCTCGATACCCTTAATCTGGAATACAAAGAGAAATCCCTGTCAAGGTGACCCTGTAATTTCATGAATGCGTTCCATTCTTCATTCTTATGAAGTTTCATAAATCAAAACCAACTACACCTTCCAGTGCCATTATTTGGCTGTATCGTAAGTACTTCATTCAAAACTTAATCTTTTTACATGTAACATAGGAATTTGGACCAATAATATTTATCTATTTCCATTAAGCGTTGCATTGAACATGGCGATAGAAACAACCAGCGCCAACAATGGTTGGTCAAAGATTTTGACGCCTACCGGTATGCATTAGAAAGCGAGGTAACATAATTATATATTTTCCGTGCGCAAAAACTATACGACATGAGTAACTATTAAAATCAACTTGTGACATTATGATTTGCTTACAAACCTGATATCAGCTCTTGAGAAACAAAATGCATACAAAAGAGCAAAATCGTCCTAACGCATCGACCGATGTACTTATACTCTATAAATATGCTAGTACATTGATAAGAAAACCTCTATAACGGAAAAGGCGATGATAACGAACGTGATCAATTCTTGCAAGTCTGGAAAAAACAAAACAAACAAATTTGGTCAA
The DNA here is from genome assembly GCA_903981925.1 of Ostrea lurida. Lineage (NCBI taxonomy): Eukaryota > Metazoa > Mollusca > Bivalvia > Ostreida > Ostreidae > Ostrea > Ostrea lurida. The sequence continues at coordinate 14,385 of CAJDSM010020367.1, forward strand.
ACACGGACACCTGGATACACCATAAAATAAATTCAAAACAATTTCCATACTCGGTGAATGTAATATAACTATAGTGAAACAAATTGAATTTTTAAAAAGCGCGGCTATGGGAACATAATGAGCTCTATCTGGCTCACGCCAAATGATATTGCACAGAAATACACTTAAAATACTAGTTTCAAGGCAATCGTAAGCCGTTAATTTTTCACAACACTGATTTGGAGTACGGATTGTTCCGTTACCTGATCAAGACTATGGGCTCACGGTGGGTGTGACCGGTCAACAGGGGATGCTTACTCTCCTGCCACCTGATCCACCTCTGGTGTGTCCAGGGGTCCGTGTTTGCCCAACCTTGTTTTTGTATTCTATTTGGGACTGATCAATGTTCGTTTAGCTTTGCCTTTACATAGGCGAACCACAGCAGTTGTCAATATAGATTGAGACTCTCATGCTCACGCTTAGTGTAACAGTGCATCAAAATATCAGCAAAATTCTGTATACCGTGCTGTAGGTCAAACCCCGAAAGCAGGGTAATGGATTTTATAGTTTAATAAAGGACTTCGTGATCACTATAATCAAATACACAGTTTTAGTTACATATTCTGGTGTAATGAAGAAAGTTAACTACGATAGTATGCACTTCTACACTGATCATGATACTGGGATTTCTCCATTTACTTGATGAACATTAAGGGCTTCACAGCGAATGTGGCCAGTCGACAGGGGATGATTACTCCCCTAGGCACCCGATCTCCATCTATGGTACATAAAGGGTTTCCTTGTGTACTCAATTTTGATTTGTTTGTTATTCTTCACCTTGTCATCTTGTCACAGGGTCTGCCTGAGGTTAACCAAAGATCAAATCGTTTTAGAAGAGACAACAGTTTTTAGGTTCCACCATAGGGTCTGATCTCATGATAAAATCAACATGGATTTCACATACCTATGAGTTCAATTTGTTTCAGAGAAGCCGTGAAAGACAATTTAGTGAATGATACATGAAAACGTATCGAAGATATTGTAAAGATGAGTATATGGAGTAATACCGGGTTATCTTTTATTGTAGTATCTTCATAATGGTAAATGTTGCTAACATGAAGAGTTGAATAATTGTCATTAATAAGTGAACTGAACTAAACGTACCCTGATTTTTTGCAATGTCTTCCCAAGTATCGATAAGTTCAGCCATAGACGGCCTGTGATGTTTTTCTGAATTAACACCACGTCAATTATCTCGTCGTATATTCTTTTTGTAATGTGTATCATATTCTGCAGGCTTTTATCACTGTAGATGAATGGAAGAATCTGAAAGCAAAATGTGATATACAGTCACAACTTTGACTAAAATTATGCAACACTGCATGTTCATCACAAAAGCAGGCACATAATTCAACCCCAATATTACCATGTCCAATATACAGATTTCGCTTTCAGTTGTAATTACATTTTCGGTCCAAATCTGCTCTACGGAAGCAAGTTCACAAACATCTATTTACATAATACATTGAAACATGAAATACAGCATAATGTGTACCCTGTTTAAATAGTAAAGATTTTAAACCTAATAAAGTCTAAATTTGGCTTCTAATATCTTCCACGTATCGTGTTTTCACGAAGTTAAGTACAGTAATGTATTAATCAAGTAATGTAAACGTAGATTTGTCCCAACATGGAGATCATATTTTGACCGTCTTCTGTCCAAAAAAATAAATAAATATCATCCATATCAGACTAAATAGTAATGTGTTAAATGATAAAATTTACTTTAAAAACCAAGAAAATCTTCACTTACCTCACTCTTCCTCATATTTCCACATGGAACAGAATAACGTTCAATCCTCTTTATTCGGTTCGTACGTCGCCGTATCTTCTTGAGTAATGGAGGATACCACCGACTTCCGAAACCAGTCTTGCGTATGAAAAAACGTCACTTTTTGGAGAATGCATGCTGTTTGTATCTTTACTTCTGTGACTTTGCTTTTTAAAGACGAATAAAATGGAAACTAATGATATTTTCTAAAATTCAGACCTCTCCTCTATCTAAACATATATATCCTAGCGCATTTGTCATCTGATGGTTAGCCTGTCTGCTAACCAGACCCATCAGTGATGTACATGCAAGAAATATTTATTTCCCATTAATGTTCCCAAAGATGATCATTTACTCTCCTTATCTGTTCTGTTTACCCCCCCCTCTGGCACTGCATGTCTGTCCAACTGGGTAGTTATTGGAACACCCCCCCCCAAAAAAATGTCACAACATGTTTATAAAAAAAACATATCAGTAACATTGCTGAAACCATGAATTATGTTAGCAAGCAGATCCGATAATAAATATATTGAACGACATTTTAATTTATTAATAATGATCATTTTCATTCATATGTCAATATGATATATCCCAGTGAATTCGAAATCAAAACACCACAAAATTTTCTATATTTGCTTCGTACTTGGATATTTTATTGAAAAGGCCGATGATAACGAACAGTGATCAATCTCGTTAAGTCCACAAAAAACAAAAAACAAGAGTTGAGCAAACAAGGACTCCTGGATACACCAGAGGTAGGATCAGGTGCCTAGGAAATAGACATTAATGGCAAATTAACAACCCAAGTCTATGCCAAAGCAGATGAGTTCAGCTTCTTCGTTGTCAACTTCCTATATTTATACAGCAACGTTCGATCACCACCTGCATATAGCGTTTAACTCTTAACTGGTTTGGTATGCAAGACATGCATTGCATATAATCAATTTTTCAATCAAGACAGGCTACTGACAAATAATGGATGTTACAGGAATTTCAAACAGTTACGTTTAGAGTCAAAATTTCCAAATTCTATGGTTGTTAACGATCTAGTTTGCCAATACAACTTGCCATTCGGTTAAATGCTGTCTTGCATGTTACCAACTGTTAGGCCATTCTTTACACACTTGATTTTGACAATGGATTAGTCCGTTTACTTGATCAAGATATAGGGTTCACGGGCGGTTATATCGGTCAATAGACTATGATTACTTCGTCTAGCACCTTATTCCATCTTTGGTATATCCGGGGGCTCGTATAAACCTTCCCTCATTTTGTATTCATATCAAAGAAAATTTGAGCCTTTCTGTTCAAGTACATCAAAACACGAGATTTTCTATGGTCATCATGGGAATATACTAGTGTATACTTTTCAAAAATTGAATGTTTGATATTTCTAGAAATTTGCAATGAATTGGTATTCATAATGAACGCGCTGAAGTTGTTGCGTGTAACAATTCGCGTATGCATATGAATATGCAATGTGTCTGGTGTTAGACCTACGTCTATTTTTAACCGACTGGATAATTTGGCCGACTGAGAAATGCAAATGGTTAATGAATTAGAATTTGATTGAATTGAATGATTATCATTAAGTTTATTATTTTTCGTCCCGTGGAGAATATTTCACACTAATATTGAGACGCCACCATTGCCGACGAAGGGCTTGAGAATTTAAGACCTATGCTTTGCACTGCGTTTGTTTTTTAGCAGACGAGGGTTCTTTTTGCTGTCAACATTTTGACCTGGGCTTGCGACATGTGGGACCGTACGATTTTAATGGTCATATCAGAAACGACCCATGAGCCGAGCTCTTGCGAAGAGCAATCCCTACCTATTTTACGTCTTACGGCTTGATCGCGGCTGGGTGCGACAACGGGGCTCGAAAACTCACGACTTGCGATCAACGAGGAATGAGCTCTAACTACTGAACACCTACAGCGACCTAGTTGCGACTGAAATGAGAAGTGAAATGTTAAATATACCGAATGAATATCGGATTTTGAGAAAAGCCCTGAGCTCTAGGGATATGAAGTACTGCGATACTTCAAACCCGATCATAATCCATTAATACGACGTTTGGAAATTACTTATATATAATAATTCGATGTTTCACCCGTTGTTTGTGGTTAATGGGACAAAAGGAACTTCTCATGACAATGAAAAACATTCTCTGTTATTGTTTTCAGTTATGAGTTCAGGAGACGTTTCCAAATCCAATCCGAGCTTTCATATTGCTTGTGAAACCGAGAAAAGTAGAAATTAACTTATTTCCTTTGACATAACGGATAAGATACACTACCGATTCAAACACAAGTATCGGAGTTTCTGCTTATCTGTGCAGTGACCAAATTTGAAAAGTTTCAACCTTGTGTTTTTTCTTATTTTTAGAAACTCTAGGAGCCTGATCACGATGACCGTAAGAAATTTTATCTTTCTATGGTAGTCTAATATTTATAATTTACTGAATTTAGATAAGTGTAATACTTTTCATCGTTTATTCCAGTCCTTGAAGTATTATTTCAACTTACTTTTGATTTCTTACCAAATGATTCAAGTGCCTGGACCCTCTGCTTACAAATAATGTTTATAGTTTTACGTCCCTACTTTTATATGCATGTTACAAGTAATGTTTATAGTTTTAGGTCTCTACTTCTGTATGTATGTTACAAGAAATGTTTATAGTTTGATGTCTTTACTTTTGTATGTATGTTACAAGTAATGTTTATAGTTTTATGTTTCTACTTCTGTACATGTATATTACAATTAATGTTTATAGTTTTACGTCCCTAATTTTGTATGTATGTTACAAGTAATGTTTATAGTTTTGTATGTATGTTACAAGTAATGTTGATAGTTTTATGCCTCTACTTTTGTATGAATGTTTATAGCTTTTGTCCCTTCTTTTGTATGTATGTTACAAGAATGATTATAGTTTTATGTCCCTGCTTTTGTATATAAGTTACAAGTTATGTCTCTACTTTTGACATCTATGTTCTAAAAAAATGTTTCAGCCGTTAGATGCCTCTCCATTTGATTGATTATTTATTTTTTACGTCTCGCTCGAGAATATTCCAATCATATGGAGACATCGCTATTGCCGATGAAGGGCTGCAAAATTTATAGGCTATGCTTGGCACTCAGGGCCTTTAGCAGGAAGGGATCTTTATCGTGCCACACCTGTGACACGGGGCCTCGGTTTTCCGGTCTTATCCGAAGGACCGCCCCTTGTAGTTGCCACTTACAACACGCAAGGAGATGCTGGGGACTTATTCTAACCAGCGGACCCCCACGGGTCCCTCTACATTTGATGTACAGACATATGATATAAAAATGTTTATACCCTTAATTGAAGAGGCAAATATAATGAACAGTGAACAATCTCGTAAGTCCCAAACAGAACACAAAGCAAGAGTTGGTTGTCAAATATAGACCCCTGGATACACCAGAGGTGGAATCAGGTGCCGAGGAGGAATAAGAGTCCCCTGTCGACCGGTCACATCCGCCTTGAGCCCATTGTCTTTATCAATTATACCGAGTAATTAGTAGTCAAAATCAGTGTATAAAGGACGGTTTAACAATGTCACTCCTTTTGATGAGTCCTACAAAAATGTGTATACCATTAGATGCCTCTCCAGTGGGGATCCGGGTTAGAATAGATCCTCGGTATCCCTTGCTTGTCGTAAGAGGCGACTAAATGGGACGATCCGATCGTAGGATGACCGCAAATACCAATCGAGGCCCTGTGTCGCACCAGGTGTGACACGATAAAAATCCCTCCTTGCTCAAGCATTTTCGCAAACAAGGTTGACGCTTTAAATACTGTGTTTCTCTTTTTGATGTGTATGTTAAAAGAAATAGTTATAACATGAACTATAACCAATTACTACACTGTATATCTACAACATACCTGTTCATTCGTATGTACATGATGAGAAAAGTATATACCGTCAGGTGCATGAATTTGATTTTTGATTGAAACCATTCTATTGCAAAGCACGGTTTTTTAATTGCGAGATGATATACAACATTATGATATCTTCTCCTCTTGCACTATTTTATGTCTTAAAGCTCTTTTTCATTATGAAAAGGTGACAATAAACAAGGTAAATATTTCTGAACGTTGCGATACTGGATATTTTTTTTATAATGCTTTATTTCTGTGCTCTTGTGCTGCATTATATAATATCAACATGTATTACAAACATTGTCAAATCCAAAATTGATGAGAGAGAAGAGCTTGCACACTTACTTGGCACACTAAACCACTACAAATTCGAAAGAAAAAATATATTCTTTAACATGCTATGCGAGAAAAACACCACAGATGCAGCCCTTAGATCTGAATATGTGCACTGTACTATATTGTACGTATTAATAAAAAGAATAAGATATATATAAAAACAATGTTTAAATTTCCACACGCTTCCACTGTTCCAGAAAGAATCAAATCTTATCAACAGTTGAATTTTTAACAGATTTTGTACTGGTTCAGCTGATAAGCTGTAACAACATTGTATTTGTTTTTGTAAAAGTACTATTATAATTGTCTTTTAAATGAACTAGGATTTACTTCAACATCTGGGAATCCTACTTACACTCTAAGCAATTTCACAAAGATAAATTCTTCAAAACCACCTTTCTGTTTTAAATCTTTCAATATTCCGAAGAATCAGGATCAATTTGAATTACCTATACCTTTATTGGATTCCGAAATAGCATAAAAAACCCTTACTAACAAAGATACATCGCTGGCTCCAGTAATGCTCTACCAAGCCTCTTTCTTTACTTTTGACTAAACTACTAACAGCTATCAAAGAATCTCTTCAGAGATATCTGTTCCACTACATATTCCAGAAGTGGTGTCAATCAGATGTGGATTCTTAAAACTCTAAAGAGCTTTTGGATAACCTAAAATCAAGAGAATTTTCAAAAATGGACTGCATCAAAACGTATGATTTCTCCACACTTTACACAACGATTCCTCACGATAATTAAATCTAGGCTTTTTCATATTATAGATAATTGCTTTTTAAACAAAACGGCACCCGAAAATACGAATTTCTAGTCGTTGGGAAACAAGACATTATTTTTGTTAGAAACTTTGATGCCCACACAAGTACTCTGAAGTGATATTAAGGTGGCCACTACATCTGGGAAGTTTCTCAAAACAGCACGATTGATTTATTAATTGTGAAAGATATGAATGATATATTAATATTTATACATGTGAAGAGGTGGAAAATATGAAATTTGAATGCAAAAAACAGTTGATTAAATAAAATTATCGCAGTAAGATTATACAAAAATCCTGGCGGATTCGAACTCGGGACCTGCGGTTTGCTAAACCGATGCTTTACCTACTGAGCTATGAAGTTATACAATCGATTGATCAAAACAAGCTATTTGGCAAACAATTTAAATCGCCATATTGTGACGTTGTGTTATAAAGAGTAAATGCTTTAGTGTAGTGGGCTACCTTAAGAGCATTGCTTGGGTTTCTTATAGATAATATTTATGTAGTCTTTGGAGACCAGGTCTTCCAACATCCGTAGGTATTCCTAGTGGCACTAATTGTGCCCCCTTATTGGCAGACTTATTTTTATATTCATATGACAGCGAATTTGTACAGAAACTGTTACGGGATAAAAACAAAAAACTTGCCGTGTCTTCAACCTTAACATATAGGTATATAGATGATGTGTTTATCAATTAACAATCATTGATTTCACAAATTATGTCCATTTGATATATCCCGAAGAACTCGATATAAAGGACACCCACAGAATCTGACATATCTGCTTCATATTTGGATATTTTACTTACATTGGACTCTAATGGCAGACTGACAACTACATTTATATGATAAGCGTGATGACTTTAACTTTGCAATTCGTCAACTTTCCTTTTCTATGTAGTAATATACCACTATCACCTGCTTATGGTTGTGTTATCTCCAAGTTGATTCGATACGCAAGAGCATGATGCGTATGCGGACTTTTTGAAGCGAGGCCAGCTGCTAACAAAAAAGTTGATGCTTGCAGGGTTTATAACGAATCTCGTTTTAAAGTCATCATTCGCAAATTCTACGGCGCTATAATGACTTGTTTGCGATTACATATTATCACCAAAGTCATATATGTTGACTGATTGTTTCATACCCTTTGTTTAGACTGTCATTTCCTACTAGATTTGACTACGGGTAATCCGTTTACTTTATTTTCAACTAAGGGCTCACGGCGGGTGTGACCGGCCAGCAGAGGATGCTTACTCCTCCATCGCACTGATCCTACCTTCGCTTTTGTCGGAGGTCCGTGTTGCCTCTAACTCGATTTGTATATGTTTTTTGGATTATGATACGTTTGACCACAATGTTAACTTCGCCTTTTTGTATATATATTTTTTCAACATTATAATTCATTTTTAAAAAATTAATCAATCCAATTAGATTGGCATTTTTCACATTTGAAACAGTCTAATAGATATGCTGTTTTGCATATAGTATTATAAAGTTTATAACTAAACTTTGATAGCGAAATGGTACTTCTCAAAATTACATTTTTTGGCATTAAAACCTATACGTGTAGATGTAGTAATTATATATATGTAGATAAGATCATTCCAGAATACTTGTACATTTTCACACATGAAAAATAGTTTTCACATTTCATTATTACACAAAGTAAACAAATATCCATTTATCTATAGTTTTGATTTTTTAAAGATGATATCTAACAGGAGCACTATTCTATGTAAAATTCTGTACTGTAACCACTGGATGGAAGAACTGGCAGATTACTTTAAACACACTTTATAAAATCATCTTTTACTCTACTTTGTATGTCCTGTCAATCCATTTCAAAGTTCCATTTTGAAAAAGCAGTTGGCTCCACATTGTTTGAATTTATATTTTTATAAATAGATTTTGTCATTTATTGGTCAACAACAAATTTTGTATAGCATCGGTAAATAAGGGCGTTGTAACCTTATAAACCTATCTCTGGAAAACTGGTGTCCCTTTCAGCAATCTTGAAGTTACACAACTGTACTATTATATTTCAAAAAACAAATACGATGAATCTTATATATTTCAGCAAATTTTTTCGAGTGATAAAAAAGACCATTGTTTTGTCCAAGAAATCATCTACAATTTTCACACCTACATCATTCAATCTTTGATAAAAATACTCTTTCCGTTCACTGTAATACATGAATTGAACCATACTGGGGTTGATACGAATTCTCAGAATGTGTAAGCGTAGCCTTGTCGAAACAATCTGATGTTACAGATAGCCAGGATTCTAAACATCTCTCCAAAATTTGTTCGTAGTCATTCTTCAAAAGCGATACTGGTATTATTAGATTTTTAATATCATAAACGTTAACGTTACATGTATATTATTTTGAATGCCTGAATTTTTTTTTGCCCTGGATTGAATATACTCGTATATTTACATTTTAAATATCATCAGATCAGGCACAGCATTAAGACAACCTAGTCACCATATAATCCAGATCATTATTGACCAAAATGAAGTTTTTTGTATTCAATCTATATTTTGAATAGCAATGAATAATGTAAAGATAACAATGATCAAATCTCAATTCCTATAAGGAATAGTATATTAATGTTAGGACAACATGGATCACAGGAGTTCGATAATGTGTTGAGGAGGAGTAAGCATACCATGAAGACCGGTCACACTCGCCGTGAGCACTATCCTGTCTGATCAGGCAAACGGAAAGAAAACAGCAGCCTCTAACATTTTGTATAAAACACGTCAGACAGGATTTTACTCAGGTTGTGTTGGCAAACTAGATCGTCATAGCAACCATAGAATTTGTGATTTTGACTTTAAAAAATAATGGTTGAAAATCCCGTAACAATGTGCAAAGATTATACCGTATTTTGGTGGGTTTTTTTTCAAACCAAATCTCAATGGAAACTATACTTATCTATGCAGTATGCAAACTTTTCCGAGGACCCTATTTCTGGCTGGAGGTGCAAGTTGCTTACGGAGGTTGTGTGAGCGTCATTGGAAACAAAACAAGTTGTCTTCATTAGCACTCGATAGAAGATAAAGAAGTTACAGCGAACAAGTATTGACTCTAATTAGTTTATAAAAAAGACGAAGAAACGAACAGCGATCAATCCGTAAAGTCCCAAACAGGACACCTGCTTACACCAGAGCCGGGATAAAGTGTATATGAGGAGGTAAGCATCCCCTGTCGACCGCGTCACAACCCGCCGTGCACCCTAATTTGTCTTGATCAGGTAAACGGGGTAATCCGTGATCAAATCGGTGTATAAAGAAGCTGCTTAACAATTGCTATGAAAAACGTCAGACAGCATTTTACCCAGTCAGATGGCAGGCCACATTGGCATACTAGGTCGTTATAATAACGACCATGAATTAGCGAAATTCTGCCTTTTAAACGCACTGACTGACTGACCATGCGAGACAAACTCTTGGTTTATCATAATAATACATGTGCTTTTATTTCAGCCATGATGAGTTGTAATATCACTTTTCCGTTCTTTCATTTCTAACTATCGTGGTAAGTACTAAATTTAATATTTTAGCATGGAACGTCAGAGGTGTAAACGTCATCACCTGTGCCTTCAGATTTTTTGGGCAACTCAACCTGTGATGTGGTGATACTATCAAAGCATAGGTTTGGAGGCAACACACCGGAAATGCTTTTTTTTTAATAAGAGTGGAATACTAATTAATAAAGACATCGCATATACAACCAAGAAATGTAAATCGACTCCAGATGATTGTTGGAAAGTAGAAGTTGAAAACAAGCACTGAAATTTACTAAAGTTTACAGTATGGTAACTATGGGCACTTTAAATGTTAGAAAGTTTCTACAATTACTACCACCTGAATACGGTGATGTTAAATGTGTTAAGTTCAATTTATATCAAATGAACAAGAGGGGGCAGGGGGGGGTCCTTTCTCCTTCTCCCGCCCCCTCTCTCCTTTCTCCCGCCCCGCCTCTCCTCTTCTCCGGCCCCTTGTCTTCTATCTCCCACTTAGACAATTTTCTGTTATTAGATGTACTCACTTTTAAAACCTATCCGAATGGTGTACTTGATATATGACCCATAAATGCTTTTCAATATAATATAGTAGATGTAAATTAGAAAAGTATTAAACAAACAGCTGATAGTTCGCTTTCAGTGATCATGCAAGTTCATAATCATACTCACCGACATGGTATTGGTCTCATAGGAATGAAATACTTTTTGCATAACAAACGCACTAATCGACAATACCGCCGGTAGCACTGAACCAATCGGATTGAGTTGTTATTGCAAAACAGTATCGTTCTATGAGACCAAAATGGCCAGTCGGTGAGTAATGTTATGAAAACATTGCAATCGCTCGCTGAAGCGAACTATATGCTGTTTGTTTAATATTTCTATCCATTTTGTGCAACTGAATCAAGTGAGTTGTTTTTTTGACATTAAGGACTATACAAACGAAACTGCTTTGCCAGATTCTAGACAAATAAATCAGGCTCTCCCATACCTTCTGATATTGCAAAATAAACTCGAATAAAGAACTATGTAAGCCATTCCGTTGAATACATCATAATAATTTGAAAATATTCTTCTTATAGGACCAAGGCAAGAGGCGTAGGATTTCTTTGAAGAGGGGAGGGGGTGAAGGTTAGCAAAGGGTTTACCCGATCGCTCCTTCTCTTCTTGTTGAGAAGCGGAGCGATCGAAACCCGTGGCTAGCGAAGAGGGGGGGGGGGGTATGCAGACATGCAGTTTTTTATAGTATCATCCCTGAAAGGGCAAGCCCCATTTAGTCGCTTCTTACCGGAAAAAGTACGACACTAATTATTAACACTCCGAATCCCACAGAGACATTGAGGTTTTGCGAAGTGATTGTAACGAGAGCACAATGAACAGCGGGAGACAAACAATGGGGGCGAATTACAAATAATAGAAAGATGAAATGAGTATAATGTTACCCCTAAATCTCGAGTTCATAATTGTGCAGCCAGGACCCCTCCACACCCACCACTACTTTGTTCTAATTTAAAATCTATGCAGGTGTGCATGTAAGAAAATATTTGAAATCAGGTGGTTGATTTCTTCGACGATCAAGAGCGCTCCCCTTATTGAAAATGAACAACTATAGAAACCCGACAAGACAAGGCGAGCACACATCTTATTTTAATTCATGAGAAAATTGGAGAAAAGTGGAAAGGGTATTACTATATGTACCACATTTTTCATCATGCACCTATTTCAGTCACATGCGATGTACACTACGTGTATTTAATTAAGTGAACTGAAACGGTAAATGGCGATTTAGCCACCCCCCCCTCTTGTGACCAATTACTATTGTATGACCGTCACAAGAGGTATGCTTATTTCTCCACAGTACCTGATCCCACACTGGTGTGTCCAGGGTGTCGCAATTTTGCATAACACTGTGCTTTTCCTATTATATTTCAGTGGCGGATCAGGATTTACGAAAGGGGGGAAGGGAGACGGTTCCGTTGAAAAGGAACCATAAGCTAAAGTCCTGAATGAAGCAAAAGTGGGGTGCCCAGGGGGCAAAGCTCCCCGAAGCTCTCGGGTTTAGAGGCGTTTTAAAGTTAACTCTTAAGGTTAATTTAGGCTATATATATATACATAGATAAATTGAGTTGGTCACCCAAAGGGGGTCTGGGCCCTTACCCACCTTCGGTCTAGAAGCCCCACTGTATTTGGACTTACGAGATATTGATCACATGGTCGTTATCTTTACCTTCAACATGTATAGAAGTAATACTAAATTAATCTCTAACTCTAACAAGCCCTCTACCCATGAGCTTCCCATGGGCTTCACTACAGAGCTTAAGCTTTTAGTAAATACCCCCTTTCAACGCCCCCCCCCCTTAGACATAATCTGGATCCGTTACTGATGGTGGGGACGTAATAAAATATTTTCGTGGATTGCCAGTTGCTCGGGGGTGGGTCAGTGGTAATGCGCCATATAACTTAGGTATATCTATTAAATTTATCTGCATAGAAATGGTTGATATATTTGTGACAAATCCAGTAATTGTAACTTCGGGCATGTCGAATTATACGTACAATTTTTTGGCCTGCTTCGAAGGATGCACGAATGTATTGGGGGGGGGGGGGTAAGTAATCGGTAACAAACATTTCGAGTCCACTTCAATGGGTGCAACTTTCTTTCTGTGTTCATATTCGGTCCATATTCAGGCCTCGCAACTGATACATGTAAAAGTG
>CAJDSM010020369.1:0-15687 GCA_903981925.1 Ostrea lurida
GAAAATGGCGAACGGCAGCGTGAGCCCTGGTCGATGTATTTTTTCAAACCAAACGATTATAAACAACAAGAATACATCCCCGTTTGCAATATTAAAGACTACTATAGATATTCAAAATCAACCAAGAAAATTAAATTTGTAAAAAGGTAAGCGCATGTAATATATATTTTTATTTATTGGAACCATGAACTCGTTCATCTCCTAAGTCGTACTGATCTAATTTTCTATCAATCATTAGGTAAAAGCTGTAAAAAAAAAAAAAAGAATTTGTATTACTCATTTTTTGAACAAATTATTGTTCGAATCATAAATTACATGTCAGAGTTACATATTTGTGACAGTTAAGTTTACTCGAATATTTGTTGAAGCAACTAATCATGAATAAAACAAAATGGCGGCACCCTTCATAGGCCATGAAAATTTCCTTGAACGTATGTCGGTATGATTTCTTTTCTCTTGCTGCATTTGACTTTTTACACACGTTACCTTTAGAGCCTTGCTTCGCGGATGGGCCCTTGGCCCATCTGAGCTTTACTCGGTATATTTAAATGACAGAAAAATGATTAAAGTGCAATCATTCAGTACTAAGAAATAAAGAATTCGAAATTAAGAAGCTAAAACGTGACGGAAATTAAGAAAAGTACCTAAAAATGCGGCCCGGGTTTCAGTCATTATAAATTGAAAGATTGCGCCTTCCAAAATTCTAAATGGCAAAGGGCTCAAAATACTGACAACTTGCTTCTAGAATACTGATAATGTTCAGAAGGGGTAAACAGGTCTGATATAAAATGGTTTTATGGTATTAGGCCACAATAAGGTAATTCCTAGTAGATTCTCATCCCCACCTGCCCCAATTTTCACATCCACCCAATTTATTAAATTTTTTTCCCTAAAAAACAATTAAGTGATATGCAGGTTATCACCGAGAATTTAGACGGTAAATCTTTTCATCAATGCGTAAAGCGCATTGATGAGTTTTACCGTCTAAAATTTGATGATACCTGTATCACCCGAAAAAATATAATATTCATTTCTTATATAAAACTGCTGCCTCCATGGAATCAAAGAAAACTCTTAAATTTTACAGTCTGATCCAGATTTAGGCCTATAGTTTGTACCAACTACAGTATGCCAGGAAAAACTTTAAGAAGGCGTGTTAAACCTGTTGAGGAGGCAAAAAAATGGGTGGAGAGGGATCCGCCAGGATTTCTTATTGATACATTTGAAAACAAAGGTAAGCCAAAAAAATTTGAATGGCCCTTAAATATTTGAGATGATTTGTTGTATGTACATAACGAAATGTGTAAACATTATTTGGAGTTAAACTCCTAGTCATTTATAATACACAAACAAAGTCCAAAGATATTGTACACTCATTGCTGTTTTTGAGGTCAATACGATTAATTAAATACCTTTGAAGTAAAATATTCATCTCGCCTAATGATTTAGAATCCTGAGAAGTACAATATTCACCGAGCCCAAAGGAATATTTTATCTATTTAAAGGTTATCATATTACAGCAGGTGTTGAGGCTGGTGTAAACTGATTTGGCCATGAGATGACAGTACAATTAGTGTGTGATAAGCCTCTTAAAAATGCTCACTAAAACATTTTTGAGATTACACAACTAAAAGACAAAAACGCTGTTTAGACAACAAAAATTTCCAGATTGTTTAAAAGTAGCATATATCGGTCATGTGGACTGGTAGAATAGCAAATTTTATCGGACATTTTGATTTTCTGTCAGTTTTGCCGATAGGACCAATCATTTTAGGAAACTCTATGGTGTAAATGTTTTATTAATGAAAGATGTTAAAATCTAAAAGAAAAAAATAGCAAAGTCACATTTTTACTTTCGCGAGTAGAAATTTTGAAATGGCAAACAGAAATGTTTCTTGGTAAAATGGTGGCCATTTAGCGACCTGAGTGAAAGAAAAAGTGACTTCGAGTGTTGGAAGGATTTACTCACTCTTTTCAAAGACGGTCAATGTATTCACCAAGAGTGTATCATTCTACATGACGATTGATTTTTAAAATATTTTTTAGCTTGTGTACATATTTATGAATTTTTAATTAATCATAACAAATATACATATATCTCTATGCAGCTACACTATTTTATCATGATCAAAATCTTATGAAGTGACTATACCTTTATATTATTAAAATCTCTACATATTAAATGATCCATGTAGAAATTTGATTTTAAGGTTTTTTTTATGATAGGTAGAGGGGTCAGAACCACTGTTTGCAGAAAAGCAGGGGACTTCCTGCTTGTTTATTTTGGAAAGTTTTTGCCAAAGGAGGAAGGCGAGAACTTGGAGGAAGAATCCTCTTCTGGCTATCGTTTTTTTTTTAGGGATGTATGGTAAGTGTCCAGACTTTCATAGTATACTTTGCTTAAAGGGTACCTGCAATCCCATGAGACGATGTGCCATGTACTCTGTTTNATACTCTAGCTATTATTATTATTAATAGGATACTTTTTGACACTCACACAAAGGTTGCAGATATGCCCAATAAAAAAGAGGGGAAAAAAGAAATATTTAAAGGCCAACATTTTTTTTCTTCTTAAGGGTGTAATAAAAATAAAAGTCCTCATGAATCCAAGATTTATGTCAGTCAGAAGATAGGAAAAAACTTGACAGTTATATTTCTGAGTGGTTAATGTTTGTTATGATGATTTATCCACAGCACTGTCCCTCATCACAGATAGGGTGCAATGTTACAGCAATCTTGGTATCTGCTTCAAGCATTTTTGAAGAATTTATTGTGAATTACCATATATTATCTCCCTATGTGAATGAAAATTCTACAATCTTCACAAAAACAACTGGCCAGTAGGACCAGTTGACTGGATTTACTGACCCCCAGTGAAATTCATATATATATACATACATACACAGCAAAACTTGGTTATAGAGAATTTCAAGGGACTGAAGAAAAAACTTTATTATAACCGTAGTTTGTTAACTTATATGTTTATAGCAAATTCTTAACAAACCTTATAGCAAATTCATTATAAATTTACTATACAGGCAGTTCATTTCAGTTTTAAGGTTTCAATTTTAATGGTGCATATTCATTATCATTTTCAGTAACAGATGATGTCATCACAATTGATTTTACTATGTATGTAAATAAATCAGTTGCAAATTGGCACATTTGTTGAGATTTTCTTCTTTTTCATATCTTGTATGATTTCATACTTTGTCTAAAAAGAAATTACATTCCGCTTTATAGACAGCGAGGACATACTTTAACATAGTCTATACTGATGATCATTGGTTTAAGATTTACAATTAAGGTTACTGTAAAAATATTTAAAATTACTTTAATATTGGCATCAGTGAATAAACACTAAAGACTCATGATTCATGGATAAAGGAATTATATTGCCCCTAAGTACGAAATGTATACTATATTCAAGAAAAAATATTAAACACTTCTAACACCATCGGAGGGAAAATCTCATATCCTTTCTTCATGGAAGCAATTTTTCTGTTTTGTTTTAGTGTTGATGCATCAGAAGAAGATGGCAGATTAGGAAGATTAGTCAATCATGGGACCAAAAAGGAAATCAACTGTAGAATGAAACTCACTGGGTCAATGCTATGTCTTTTTGCAATCAGGTATTTATAATTACTTACTTAGTTTACCAGTACATGAATTAACATATTTTGAATTATATTGAAACCTTCTTGAATATGCATTAATGATCTTTTTTCCATAAAATTATACTACTGGAGCAGTTTGTGTAGATTCCATTTATCTATAAGGCCAAATAAAACAATTATGTGTGTTTCCTATTACCAGGGGATTTTAAGTTCAGCTAGGTATGTAGGTAGGTAGGTAAAACATTTTATTTTATTGAAAAATTTTAATTTAATTTCAAACATTTTCAACCGGATGGTTGAAACTACCTATTTTGTTTCTTTTAAATTGCACTTGTCATTGGTGAAGGTTTAGTATGTGAAAAGCAATTGCTGACATTCAGCAAAATGATAGCTATCAGTATCACAGGTACAAATCTTAATTGGGCAATTCATACAGGAAAATGTTTTTGAGGTTTTTTTCAGTTTGTACGTGTGGTTCTATTTCACAGCCATGAAATACATATTTGTACGATGTAATTTTCTTTTCCAGAATGCCTCAAATTGCACCATTTTGCTTTGAATTTTTTAAAAAAAATTCGGAGGGGGGGGGATGCCCCTGGACCTTCTAGCAATCTTGCGCCTTTGACACTCAGAACTTACACTTTTAAGAACTTTCGGCCAAAATGGTCAAAACATTTTTATTGATTAGTAGGCCAGGTGTCCTATAACTGTTGAAAACAATCTGAATCCCTGGTTGCATGGTTCTTTGCATGGTTCTTTGCTATAATGCCTGCAGCGATTGGTATCAAGCATAACATTTGTATTCATGTAGTTTGTGGTTATTTATAAAATCTAGTAGTTTGTGGTTATTTATAAAATCTAGTCAGAAATTGTTTTATACATGTAATACCCAGGTAACTGCATAATATTATGTCAACTTACAGTGATCATTACATGTAACATATTTTAATTACTATATGGAGGGGAAATTACTTTTTTTTTTTTTTTTTTTTTTTTTACAAAATTTTATTTTTTCATTTTTTTTGTCTCAGCACAAATTATTTTTTTTTTTTTAACAGATTGGTGTGTATGATTGTTATAGTGATTTAAATCCTCAAATTCATGAATCTGTGATTGCATCTTGATAGTATTAGTAAAATTGTATCATTATTTGCCACAGAGACATTGATGAGGGAGAGGAGCTGTTATATGACTATGGACTTAAGTCTTATCCTTGGAATTCTAAGGTACAGTGATCAATTACTTTTTAGTGTCATTTTTGTAATACATGAAGAGATGTACTCTTCATCCCATGATGGGACTGTTCTGATTTTGAATCATTCATTGAATGCACATAAATATATTTAGGATGAAAATAAATGTGGTAAGTCTGGTTTAAAGTGTTTAATTACAATTGTCTTTCGTTGCAGAAGGAGTTAAAGTGTTTTAAATTTTAGTAGGGATGGCAATTTTTAATCGGTTAACCGATTACTTGGTCAGGACGACGGTAATTTGTTACAAAATCCTATAGGTTAATCGGAAAAGACTAAACGTGAATGTATTTCACTACGAATCTCCCAATCCATTTTCAAAAGCTCTAAATAGTGATTTGTTTCAGTTTTCATGTATCTAAAAAGTTAATTTGGAGATGATTAAATGTATTGGCGGTAGGTTAGGAAATGTGCTAATTGACCTCCGAGTCACTGCCTGTGTTTCTTTGATATAGGACAAAAAAATCACTGTTTAGTACTGTCAACATTAGTGTGAATTGTATATAAACTGTTTTTAGTATGTATCTCTATTACACCTCGATTTTCCATTGAACATGCTGCAAAACATGCTGCCCCATTCGATATTACATGCATGGAAACATTTCATATGAGAATTGTAAAATGCTAAGTTTGTTTGGCGGAATTGACGTACATTGGTAGTACAGTACTGTATCTGAACGGTGGTTGCTCATCTCAAGGCAAAGCATCCCAGCAAAACAGTTAAAACTCCTGGGAAAAAACCTCTGTCAATGACATTGTTTGTATCCTATAGAATTTGAAGTGGTGGTCAGTCCAAGGTGGAGAACAAAACCAACAAAACTGAAAGTAGCCTATTCTCAGATGTTGGTGAGGTAATGATTTTTTTTTTAGACCTAAATGGTAAATTGTATATTAGTTCTTATGATGGTGAAAGCAAAGAATTTAGACATTGGGGCCTATTTCTCTTGAAGTCTCGTGTATGTTTTATCCTTTCTTCGTTTTCTCACACTTATTGCATTTGATGTTCTAGCTAATTCAAGATAAACAAGATATTATCTGAGTGTTGCATTTTAATTTTTGTGCATATAAACACAGCAAACTTGAGAAATTGAAATCATCAACTATGTTTTCAGAATGTATATATTTTAAAACGGTTGATCGGTTGGAATTCGTTGCGGTTAACCGATTGGCAAATCTGTATTCAATTGCCATCCCTAGATTTTAGACACATTTGCCTTTTGGCAGAATTATAGCTTTTTTCACATTGTTTTGCCTTTGATTTACTAACCAGGGGCATTGCTATGTCCCCTCTCTGTGATACCACAAGAAGTTTTGTAAACCTTTGAGAGTATGTGTAAGCCAGCTGTAGTTGAACTGCATATTTTGATGATTTCACCTTTGTGAATTCATTGCGAAAAACTCGAGCATATTAATATGGACTTATTGGCTGAAAATTGACTACTTTTGCCTGTTTTGAAAATCCAATAAAAAAAACAACCCAGAATCAAGTTACAAGACTAAAATAGAAATAATGTCATCACGGCAACAAGAAAGAAAACTAGCCCATTGGAAGACTACTCATAATTAAGATTAGATATGCAGTTTACAAATTCATACAAAACCAGATCGATACTTTTGAAATTATTCAATACATTAATCAATGTCTTTTTAACGGTATTTTGATCTATAAGAAACAGTGTTTGATACATATATAGAGGAGACTTGTTAATCCGGACACTTTGGTTTCCAGGAAGATGGAACATATTTAATTGCTCAACCAGCGGGGCCCTCTGTGATGTTGCCACATCGTAGTCAGATAAATAGGCATGTAAAAAAATTGGCTTAGTCAAATTACTCGCAAGTATGTGCATGCATGCACACACACTAATTTTTGATTGGATGATACTAAAATATCGATAACACATTTGTTACAGTATGGAAGGGACTGAACATCATAAAATGGATAAATATTTAGGTGATACATGTACACAGATTGGTATGGTAAAAATCACATGCATTAAAACAAAATGACGTACACCACTTGCTGAATGGGGGAATGTTTGGGGAACATCTGAAACGGTGCCCGCTACAATAAGTAGTTCTAAAATATGAAAGCAGTTGTTGAAAGTTTTATTTTCATCAGAACTCTCCCGCTAAGTATCCATATCTATTATTATACCCCCCGCAGAACAGTTTGGGGCGGGTATATAGGAATCGCTCTGTCTGTCTGTCTGACCGTCTGTCTGTGCGAGGATTCGTGTCCGGCCATCCTCTTTGTTCTTTCGAGGAGGCATACCATATTTGGCACATAGGTATATCCTATGAGACGATGTGTTGCGTATATGAATGACCTCTGTATGACCTTGACTTTCACCTCAAGGTCAAATTACAGTTTTCTTAACATGAATTTGTGTCCGGCCATTAACTTCTGTTGTCTTGTCCATAGACATCTGTATTTGGCACATGTATGCATCACCATGAGACGACTGTGCATGTACTCAGTTTGTCTGTCCGTCGTGTCTGTGCAGATTCGTGTCTGGGCCATAACTTCTTTTTTCTATAGGTCAGCATACCATAGTTGGCACATGGGTGATATCACTATGAGCGATGTGTCGGGATATTGATGACCTTCGTATGACCTTGACCTTTACCTCAAGGTCAAAATTATCAGTTTTTAATATGAATTTTGTGTCTAATTCTTTGTTCTTTGAGGTAGGCATACATAATGGCACATGAGTGTAACACTATGGACGATGTGCTCGAATATGAGTGGATACCTCTGTATGACCTTGACCTTTGACCTCAATGTCAAATTATTAGTTTTTTAACTGAAATCGTGTCCGGACCATAACTTCTTTGTTCTTTGCCATTGCTCCGTGTATTGGCACATGGATGCATCCACATGAGACGATGTGCCCTGTACTGCTGTTTGTCTGTCCGTCTGCGTGTGTGATCGTGTCTGGGCCATAACTTCTTTGTTCTTGGACAATTATAACCATACTACCATATGCATGTATTCAATATATGAGGTTGTATTACATACATTCATGACCTTATTTGACCATTTGACCTTGACTTTTGACCTCAAGGTCAAGGAAATAGTTCCTAACATGGATATTTGGCAGGTGAGTGTATCACCTGAAAAGATGTGTCTACTTACATTCATGATCTCTGTATACCGTGACTTGTCTCAAGGTCAAACTTATAGGTTTTAAACATGCATTTGGTGTCCGGGCCATATCTTTGTTCAAGCTTCCAGTGACTCGAAGTAAGTGTAAAGAAGATGATGTGGCGGGGGGTATCCTTTGTGAGTTTTACTCACAGTATTTCTAGTTCTAAGTTACTTTTATTTGTTATAAATTAAATTAACCAGTATATTTATGCATTTGCTGACTGTTATTATTGTTTTTGTTATTAGGTCACCTGAGTCACTCAGGTGACCTATTTATTGCTATCTGTTTTCATCCATCGTCGTGTGTTAACATTTGAACATTTTCATCTTCTCTGAAACCACAAAACCAAATTCAATCAATTTTGGTATATAGCATCTATGAGTGAAGGGGAACAAAAATTGTGAAATTTATTATTTTAACACCACCAGGGCCTTGGGGGCTGGGAGAGGAATTAAATGCATGGATATGTTCTTGAAGTACCTAAATTGTGAAATTCATGGTCCCCGGGTCAGGTGTTTTAATAGGTCCTAGGATGAGGCCAAACTGCTCAAGCTGTACGTGGATGTGAAAATGGAAAAAATTGTGACCACCGAAAATAAATCCTCTCTCTACATGTGGGAGGTTGATTACATGTCATTCTTCTTTCCATCATGATGGAGAGAAAGAAATATGCCTAGTCATATACTAAAAACCATACACAGAAAGATACTAGATTTCGAATCACTGGTCCTTAAGACCGGTAAACCAGACGCCTCCAGATGTTGCGAGGCCGTCCTCTCTTCCTCTTGCCCTGCGGGTTCCAGGTCACTCTCAGGGCTTATGCAAACATAATATAATCCCGCTACGCGGATCTACATAGTTTGCAAATAGGGCACATCAGTCAATCTCGGAAAACTTGAAATTATAGACCAGTCATTTCTTAATTGACCTCATATACTGTGTGCATCTAATCTTTACATTTGAATGTAGTATATCAATTTGACCTCAGTTGATGTGTGATACTAATCTTTCCATTGATGTGTATAATCAATTTTACCTCAGTGGACTTGTGTGCAGTACTAATCTTTCCATTTGATGATGTGTGTATCAATTTGACCTCAGTTGACTGTGTGCATTACTAATTCTTTCCATTTGAATGATGCTGTGTGTATCAATTTGACCTTCGTTGACTGTTTATTGTGCATACTAATCTTCCATTTGATGTGTGGTTATCAATTTGACCTCAGTTGACTGTGTGCATACTAATCTTTTCCATTTGATAGTGTGTTATTCAATTTGACCCTTCAGTTGACTTGTGCATACTTAATCTTTCCACTTTGATGTGTGTATCAATTTGACCTCAGCTGGATGTGTGCATACTAATCTTCTCATTTGAGTGTGTATCAATTGACCTCAGGTGATGGTGCATTAATCTTTCATTGATGTGTGTTTCAATTTGGACCTACAGTTGGACTGTGTGCTACTGAATCATTCCCATTTGAGTGTGTATCAAATTTGACCTCCAGTTGACTTAGTATATATTAATTCTCCTGTGTATATATTAGTCTCCTGTCTTAGCTAATGTGGCATCCACTGGACATTCGTGATCGGCTAAAATTTTCGTTGGAAATCTCACTTCCTAATTTTAAATGTCCCCAAAAAATTATGAAAACACAGTCGAACAAGGTAAATCCATATCATTACATTCCCCACAAACCGTTTTACAATCCATGAAAACTGGCCTCCAAAATCTACTAATGAGACACTATCATTGCAGAAACCACTTACTAGAACAAAGAGGTAACTGTGAGCAATGCTCATAAGGATAGACCCCCCCCCCCCACCCCCAATCTCCCGAAGAGTATTGTTAACTGTTAAAGAATTTGATTTATAGAAATCATATTGCTACCTTTATTGTCTCAGAGAGCTTGACCTTTGGACCAAAATGTGATAGGGACATGCTTTGTCCATGGGTAGTTTATTGCAGATTATGTGACCCTAGCGTGAAAAGGATAAACTGTAGAAGCCCGGAAACCATTTTGCTTACTTCAATTCCAGTGTGCTTGAGCCTTTGACCCTTTGACCCTATAATCGATAGGGAACATCTTCGGCCTATGGTAGTCATAAGTGCAATATGGTTACCTAGATGGATAAGGATAACACCTTTATGCCCGGAAACCATTTTGCTACTTCTTGGCGAGTGTGCTTGACCTTTGACCCCAAAACGATAGGAGCATTGTCCAGGAGTCCATATTGTGCTGTTGGTACTTAGTGGAAAGGATAACACTTCAGAGGCCCGAACCATTGGTCGTTACAGACGAACGGATATGGACAACCCAATTCCAGTATTACCCCCCCCAAACTTTGTTGCGGAAGGGGGGGGGATAACAATGTTCTGCTACAGTGATTTTAATATGCATTGTAAAATAAAATCTACTGCAGGATTTTTAACTCTTATAGGAATATGCTGACTTCAAATTTAGGATTCTGTTCTTTAACAAATTCTTTTTAATGAATTGGTAAAACATCACCAGCTAAAATGCTTCACTCTTAATCAACAAACTATATTATACATACCAGTGAAGCTAAGACATTGAATATAACCAATTTCTGAAATAGACTGATTTATGTCTATTTACCTTTAGCCTGTTCATTGATGTAAAAATGCTTCAAAAGTTAAATAGCATAATCTGTATCTTTTAATTTTTTACACTGGGATTTCTTTATGGAAATCAAATATATAAATGTAAAAATGCGAACCACGAAATGTGCTCGATCAAAAATGTAAACAACAAGCACGAGAAAAAACCTCTCAAAAACATTGGTCCAATGTGGTAATTCTAAAATGAAAGATATATACGTCATATTGTCACGCGATCTCCTTATTATGAAGTAGATGTTCAAAATCATGCTTGAAATGTTTGTAGTAAATAGCCATATTCGAGCGTATTTACTGAATGTAAATGCAAAAATATATGATTAAATACCACAGTCAGTGCATTACTTATGATATTTGTTGACTACGTATACTATTGTTTCACCAAAGAGAAAAAGGCCATGTGTATCATCGCAAAACAATAATAGCAGTACTGCGCTTCTTTTACAATATCAGGCGACTTTGTTGTTTTCGTAGGTGGTTAATATATAAATATAGAAACAAGTGCTTTCTGTTCTTTTGTATGCTATTTGCTTCAATGCTATAATTACGTATCAAAGCATTAACTTTATCTAACATGTTATGTAGGAAAAAAACCGGAAAGATTTATTTTTTCGTTAAAGATACAGATTATGCTACTTAAACAATTTTACATTCAGGATGAATTACCACTCTAAGCCTATCCTACTCAACTTCACCTCTGGCAAAAAGTGGCCCAGCCTTAAACATCCATTAACAACTCTCGTGACAATTAGTTTTTCAAGGCTATCCCTTGAAAAAACTTTCCATGTCCTCTTTTGCAATCCTCTCCCATCTTACTAAAAAGCAAAGCAGTTTGGTGTAACTTCACTTATTCCATTTAATGCATTAATAAACATTCTTATTTAAGTAGGGATTGCGTGGTATTGAAAAATTAAAGGCCCTTAAATTTTTTTGATTTTACATATTTTGTAGCTAAAAGTGTCTGTAATTTGTTATGAAAGTAATGAGGTATGGTTATAGGTCATTGTGACGTGCATGCCATACAACCCCCCCCCCCATTTCACGTTTGAAATAATATTATTTTGTATTTTGTAAGTGTTTGGAATCTGAAAAAAGGCTTAGACTGTTCCTCCATATATTAGATTTAAAGACAAAATGGTCTAGATAATGCATAGTTTTTATCAAAACCTCAATTTTTTTCAAAATGAAAGGAGAATTACAACTGGTTTTTAGCAGTTTGATATTTCGAAAAGCAAATTTTTCGACAAATACAGACACATTTTCAGCCACAGAGAAGTAACTGACTTAACGTTACTGAATTTTTTTCATATCTACACCAACCCCGGGGCCATGATTTTAAAAAAACAGAATCTGCTAATGACATGAAATATTCGTACAAAGGTCTCGAGCAAACAAGACACAAACATTTCAACTTTCCTCAACAAAATCCGCTATAACTATTTGCGGAAAATCTTTAAAGAAATGTCACATGAACCAGGTTTTCAAATCTATGCCGAATTACATTAAATTATTTTTTCATCTGAAATTAGTTTCACAGTGAAAATAGTCTTAGATATCGAATTGCACCTGAGAGAGTAATAAAAATCTTCCTGTCTAAGAGACAGAAAATAATCTGATAATGTATTTTTTGTTCAGTTAAGTTTAACACGAGGTATTATCTCTCAAGTCCATAGAAACTACAGTTATTTCTTTGCCTCACCTATGAAAATGAAATTCTTTGCATAAAAGATGCATTGATAGCTGATTTTAATTTGTGAAAATTCTTAAAAGCCAAGGCAAATAAAAATTTGGCACATAAAGACTCCACCTGGTTTTACAGATAACATGCTTATAGTTGAACAATCAGCAAAAGAATTCGCAACTTCGCATTCAAACTCTGACAAATTTTCTCCATTTTTCCTGGAAACATGCAGATAATGAGAAAACCTTGAACGATCAGAAAAATAAAATCTTTTAAAAGGAAACATATTTTTAATGTGCATGAAGATATACATTAATTTACCAATTATCCTTTAAAAAATTCCCACGAACATGAATGAAACTTATGGGTAGAACAATATTTTGATCTAAGCGGATTAAACACGGACCCCGTAGACCCCCCCCATTTGGTAACATGTTGAAATTCTTGCACAAACTCCATTATATTCATAGATATTATCTGATGATTGCCGAACCAAAAAACTTTATAGCTTTTCACATTATTTTAATAACTACAATTTCTGTCACTCTGTTCTAATTTTCCAAAATTTTGCCTCACAAGTGGAATCCCGCTAGGTCATACAGAAAAGAATTATTTACTTTTTTACCACAACCTTGCAAACTTTTAACACAACTTACTAAGATTCCTTCATGCTCTATGCATTCCAAAATGTTGGCCAAGAGTTGAATCATGCCCAAGTTGTAGAAAAAAGCATGTGTAAATCCTACATTTTAGGGAAGAAAAGAGGTTTCCTTGCAAACATTATTCTGTTGAACAAAAAATTAAAACATATTAGATATTCAACCACAATGAGCCCAAAAGAGGTTAGAAAATTTTAGACGCAAAGAGTAGAATACCTAACAACTGCTAGCAACACCCAACTTTTCAAATCTAGAATTTTCCTTTAAAAGTTTTTTAGCACTAACCTTTTCTTCTACATTAAATCCTGTAAGTACCCATTGGCAAAAGTGGGCGTCAATCTGTTTCCTGTCAGAATATTCAAAAAATGACATACGTATGATAATTATATAAGATAGAATAAGATAACCTTTATTGACAATTACCATGTTAGCATACAGTCATGAAAAGTTACAGTAACAAATAAACAGACAAGTAGATATATAAATCACTGAAGATGTACAAATGATATCTTTAACATTTACTCTTGATTTTCTTTTCTATTAAACAAATTTTAACAACATCCGCTGTAATGTATATTCTAAATGTAATGTCAACAACTTATTTAAATCTAACTTTATTTTTTATGTATTATTTATTGGCCGATGGATTTACTCTATTGGGCGCACCATGCTGTGAAACTTGGCTAGAGTTTTGCATGTGCTTTTACATTTACACTGCTCACTACTCCTCTACATACGAAATGATACGGGTATTTTCTTTGGAAATATGATCACAAAATAGCTTTGAAAAATTTACCGTATACTATATTACTTAATAACTGTTCGCCAAACAAAATTATATTTGTTCGTATTCCAAATTGTCACAAAAACTTTATGTAACTTTTGTCTCTTGACTAATTGCAATATTTAGTATATTGGACGCAATGATGACATTTTTTCTATCTCATATTTGAATGGGCAGTCATCCGGGTATAGGACCTTTCAAGGCCATAGACGCTTTTACCAGTGATGTTTTTACAACTGCTGCAAACTGCCATCCCATTCTGAAGTATCGTAAATTGTGATGTCTAATAACTATTGTTGTTCACTTCTGTACATGGCCGAGTATTTCTGAATACAGAATTCATACATTTGAAGGCATTAAATTGAGCCAATCTGACTTATTCATATCGAATTCTTACAGATAATAATACAACTGTGAATCGAAAATGAAGTGTGATTATTGCCTTTATTGGGGTATTTTCACATAATACATGGATCCAACATTTAGATATAAACTGTAAAAACTGTTTATTAAGGTAAGCTGTGTTTCATTTAATGGCCCCCAGAAATGATCATATCAGAGAGCCATGGACTAGCCTGTTTAAATTCTAAGTTCAAGGTTTAAACCACCCTGCCACCAACTACAAGAGGCTAGGACCTACATGATAAGTAACCTATAAAATATTCCAATTTGACAAATACTTTTCGTTAGCTAGGTAAAACTTCGACATCATACTGGGAAAGTACCCATTATAATATGAGGGCACAATCAAATTCACCTAATACAACCATTTCCCTAGAAATAAATATCAAAAAATGCATCAAAATGAAAAAGTTTTTTGGTTGATTTTTTAACATTTTGGGAATTCAAAGAAGAGTCCATTGGTCATGACTTCAGCTAGTACAAATAATCAGTTTCATCAACTTGGTCTCCTTCATTTTGCTACCTGAAGTAGAATTTCAACTATCTTTAATAAAGGTCAAGGAATAATTATAAGCAATCTTAAAGTGACTGGTGAATCAAAAGACGCGGTAGTTCATTGTCGTAATACTATATGATCAGTGTGTGATGTGCAGATGTTGATAACAACTAATATTGACAGGCTAGGAATAGCACTTCTGCAATTCAGAAAGTTTTTGATTCATGAACACAATATGTTGTGTGTTGATTGTGGTGTATACATACCCGTGGTCTGGAGTCATGATCATATTTTCTCAAGATACGATGTTTGATAACAGGTACATGTGAATACCGGTACGACACGATGACACGAACGACCGTATAAAGTAAACGTTGGTTGCCAGGGACAGTCTATATGTTGGCAGAACAACAAAAACAGTTTGGACTCCCTGATTTTATTAAGAAGAAATCTGAGAATTAATCTGTTTTGCCATCTTGCAATCCATGATTTGTTTTTAATTACAGATTTTTGTTTGATTATGATTTATTGGCAAATAGACAAATTAAAAACCTTTAGTTCTTAAATCTATGAGCTAAGTACGCGTATATAGTATCGAGATACATGTATTTCATAACGTGTGTATTCGAGATACATGTATCACGAACGTGTGTATCGAGATTCGTATCGTAACTTTGTGTATCGTCCACCCCTAAAGACAATGATACTTTTTATGCATGTACTTATACGTAACAAATGAAAATCCGCTACATTTTAACAAAAATGCGCATCTTTAATTCCATCTTCTTTACGGATGCAAAACATGGCGGACGACAAAGACAACGCATTTTCCAACACCTGCCTGAGGCGCATTTACAACAATCAGCTTGGTCAGACACAAATTCACGAAAGGAAGAGACTTTGTTAGGAGGTGAGCGGACCAGGAGCCAGTGCTGAGTAGGATTCTGTGGAGGAGTGGGCTGGATCGGACATACTCTGTAGGAAACCCGAATGCCAGCACCACACGCG
>CAJDSM010020371.1:0-20312 GCA_903981925.1 Ostrea lurida
TGCCTCACCTACCAGTGAATATTTCACATATCAAAAACTTGCGCAGCATTTTGTCTACTGATTTTTTTTTTTTATTATTATTTGTTTACTACAGTGCAATTTTCGATATGATTCATCCATACCACACAATATATCTTCTACATACGTTCTCTCACATATTGCCGACAAGAATTAAGCTAGAAGTTACTTATGGAGTATTTTTTTTAGATATGTAAGAGTTCAACTCCGGCAATTGAGTTAACTCATGTTTTGGAGACCAACAATTCACTGGGATTTATTTCCATGTATGGACAAGAAAGATGACTCGTGTGCACGCTAGACATTCAGCACAGAGTTCTCCCCTCATCATCCGAGCATGTGCGCTACGGATGCTTTCTTTTGGAATTTGCAGCTCCCAGATGACACTCCTCTCACCCAACCCATTCCTGTCATTGTTTGTTGTTGGCTGTTGTTTTTCTTTCTCGTTTCAGGTTGTGGTAACCATCACCATCAATTTATTGTACCCTACTCAGCCATAAGCGTCGTGGCTTTATACTGGATGGGCATTCTTGTGTAACTTGTGAAACTTTATAGTGGACTTGGCCGAATCTTAATCTTTGAAGTCCGCCCTAGATTTCGGTTGCCATCCAGGGTATGGGGCCAATAATTGGGCTTTTGTCGTTTGATCATTTTCATTGATTTTGCTACACCAATACACTATTGAGAAAGTCAATGTAGATCATTGTCATTGTATATAAAATGGCGAAGTAACAAAGTATTAAACGTAATCATAGTCCCAAAAACACATACAAAATCGAGTGTTGGGCAACACGGACCTTCGACAAAAGCGAAGGCAGGATCAGGTGTCATGAAGGAGTAAGCATCCTCTGCTGACCGGTCACACCCGCCGTGAGTCCGTAGTCGAAACAAAGTAAACGGGGTTAGCCGTTGTCAAATATAGTACGAAAATGACTAACAAAGGGTATGAAACAAATAAGTCAACATACATGTATGACTTTGTGATAATTTGTATTCGCAAACAAGGTCATTATAGCGACCGTATAATTTGCGAAATGATGATTTTAAACGAGATTCGTATATCATTGCCATTTTACATAGCATTGATACTGTGCCTCTTTGTCATTGTGCCAGTAACCAATTCGATGTCTAATGGGACATCCACTGAATTGTCCACATTTATAAATAAAGCCATGACAAGCACTGTCAAACAGACTTAGTTTTGCTGTATCGACATAATCGTTTTATTGAGTGAATAAAGAAATGCATTTACATTCTGACATATAAATCTTTATGCATCTACGTGTATATAAAAAGCCATTTTCTATCTCGTTTTGAAAATTGAGAGATAATAAGATTTTGAAAGTAATCTAAAAAACAACAAGCACCAAAAATACAACATTTGAAGATAAAAATGCCAGCAGGCAAATCATAGCAAACACAATGTCACTACTTTTACCAACATCTGTCCACGTGACCTCGGTTTGAGACCTGCAGAATTTATTCACTGACACTGAATCCATTTTATCGATACCATTTTGGACAATGCATAAATGTCCCCTGTCATGCTCCTTCCTTTCACAACTATTCATGCACAGCACAAACCTCGTTACAGCTGCAACGCACGCAGGCACTGTCCTAGTTTCCGGCATGTGATAAAAATACAACGTAACAATCGTTAACGTCGTCACCAAGGCACTCAAAATCAGATCTGCTAAAAGTTTGATACAAAGCAACGAAATATTGGGCTTTGAAACGCTCGGAAGATTTTCAGATGCGATTGTCTGAAACACAGCAATTGCGAGCAAAACCGTGATGGAATAACCGACTCTTTCACCAGACTGGGCCGGAAGAAAAAACACAAGGATGTTAAGTATCCCGACAGACACGATGGGAAGGATCATGTTGATGAGGTGAAAAGTAGATATCCTTTTCATCACTAATGTGACGTCAATTTTCGTAAATTTTCGTCCTGCGTCCACACTAGATGTTACTGAGGTATCAATCAGATCCCACATACCATGAGGGGTGTAAACGTGCAAACTGACTTTATCAGACAAAACCTTAATAGCAACTTCATGAACATCGTAGCCCCAAATAACATAGGTTACAACACAAGACTGGGTGTCGTAGGGGTATGTGTACACATCCGGTGTACATGCTGTCGCCCAAACGTCTCCCGGGAACCATTCTGCGATGCCACTGGGATGGAATCTTACAAAGAAATTAGCATCATGTCCAAGTCTTTTAAACTCTTCTTGAGGTGAAGCTAAAACAATCAATGGCTTCCATACTTCTTTTTCTGCAAACAGTATAGTATTTGTGTCATTATATTTTTTTGGGTCCCACTCCATTCTGTAGTCATGCCAGAAGATACCAAAGAATCCAACCAATGATAGCTTTCCATTCACTTCGTCAAATTCTGCAATTCTTATAAGGCTAAAATGTAATCTTAGGGATGTTATTTCTCTCATATCTTTCACTCCTCGAATCATTTTGTTATAATTTTTCAAGAGATCCGTAGATAAACGATTTGAAGCTGCATTTGGTTGCGCGAAGCTGAGATACAGTGTAAAAAGTAAAGATGCAATGATATGTGTTAAATGATCAAAACACTGGTATTTCTTCATTCTCCAACTCAAATGCACAGTTCTACCTAAATAAATTGAATTTCCTTTATCCACTTTAGGTAAATGTCTGTTAATGAGCTTTAACACTCTTTAAGGCAACAGAGCTAGGAATCAAATACTAATTTCTGTGGAGAGATTTAAATATCGGAGATGACGTCAGCTCTTTCTTCTTTAATCCTTTGTCTGATATACTGAACTGTTTGTGATCATCGGCAAGTCATCACTGACTTTTGCTATAGAATTTGCTATTAAACCTTTCAAATCATTTACATTATTGACAATGATTTTGATGCTTTTTCCCGTGTGAAGCCATGGTTGTTATTGAATTTCAGAATCACTAATAGGTTCATTGTTTCTAACCTTAGAGTATCTCCTTTACAATTACTTGTTTAATACTATCAGCTCTGAAACGAACCACGTGTTAAACTAATGGGATAGCAGTAGCAGATGTCAACAAGCAATCTAAATAAAATATATATCATAAAGGAGGACGCCCAATCAGTCAATGATAAAGACATTTTTGTTCTACCGTGCCTTGTTTTTCCAATACTCTGCTAATAGTGGCCGTACAAATCAATATCGCCATCAGCTTTTCCACAATAAATTCTATTTTCTCTATTTTCATTACAATAAGGAATCGTTTTATCAAATTTCCACTGAAATTGGAAATTTTAGATATGAAACATTGGAAAATTTGATAAGATGTAAGTTTGCAAAATGAAGACATCTTTCGTTTACTTCTCTTAGACACCTGATTCCACCTGTATGTCCAGGGATCCGTTTTTGCCCAATTCTTAATTTGAGTTTCCGAGTAGGATATTATTACATAAATCGCAGTTTGCTAATTTTGCCTTTTCATCAACACGTAAAGAAAACGAAGTTCAATATAAAAAAGCATCATTCGCGTTCGGAAAATAAGGTATTTGNGAAGAAAACAAAGTTCAATAGAAAAAAACATCATTCGCGTTCGGAAAATAAGGTATTTGCAAATAAACCATTGGGTTTGAAGCGGCCATAACTTGAAGCGGCCATAACAAGAGCGTGGCTCAAACTCAGTATCTCACGGTGATGATACAAACGCTATTCCACTGAGTTACCATGACTGGTCATGTGTGTGTGTGTGTGTGTGTGTGTGTTGTGTGTGTGTGGTGTGTGTGTGTGTGGTGTGTGTGTGTGTGTGTGTGTGTGTGTGTGGTGTGTGTGTGTGTGTGTGTGTGTGTGTGTGTGTGTGTGTGTGTGTGTGTGTGTGTGTGTGTGTGTGTGTGTGTGTGTGTGTGTGTGTGTGTGTGTGTGTGTGTGTGTGTGTGTGTGTGTGTGTGTGTGTGTGTTGTGTGTGTGTGGACATCCAACAGGCAGGTTAATTTAATATTCCAGATGTAAATTTGCCATGAGAGAAAGAACGGTCTATGTCACCACGGGACTTCATAGAAAAAGCTTGTCGACACTCTACATGCCACAATTCAATACTTCCCATGTAGCTTTGTTATGAAGCGAGGAAAACTCATGTCGACATCAGGTTAAAAGTTCCTAGTCACCATGCGAATTGATGGAAAATGTTATCTTAATTAGTTGTCGATGTTGCCAGGAATGCTCAGCTTTGTAGAGATCTTGTATAGATATTTAAATTGCTTCTCTGTATATTGTATACAACAGAATAGATTCTTGCAAATTATATATGTATTTTCTATCGAGTTTGCGCGACAACCTACAACTGCATATAATCATGTTTTCCATTTGAATAAAATTTCTACAGTTTTGGACATGAATGCATGCCTTCTTTTGAAAGATATCACTTGTCCATTAGGCGTATGTTGTACATTTAGTATCATATACATATTAGTGCCGAATCAATAACAACAATTCCATCATTTACACTTCTGACTTTTCAATATGGATCACAGCAATTGTATACTGTTATGCATTGTATTCATTGATCAGTGGCCGAGTGGTTACAACGCTCACTTGCAATCAAACAATCTCAAGTTCGATTTCCAATCCCGTCGCCGCTTCAAACTTTTGTCTAAAATAGGTAGTGACTATTGATTTTCCTAACGCTGGTGTCTTAATTGAAAATAGCTCTTTCAGATAAACTAGAGAATCCTTGTTTTAAGTTCCTTGATTTAGGTTAAACTTTTGATATGACACTTGACCTAATACAGCTGACGTCTCTGAACGAGTGAAAAAATCAGGATGGAATGTTAAGCATAAGGTAAAAAAAAAAACCTTTCATGTTTCTTATTTATTGAAGACGGGTACCCCGTTTACTTTGTTTCGACTACGGGCCCACGGCTGGGTGTGGCCGCGTCAGCAGAGGATTGCTTACTCCTCCATGGACTGATCCTGCCTTCCCTTTTGTGGAAGGTCCGTGTTGCCCTACACTCGATTTTGTATGTGTTTTTTGGGACGTATGATTACGTTTATACATTTGTTACTTTCGCCATTTTATATGAAAATTACTTATTCCTCAATTAATTAAAAAAAAACCGGGGTTGACAAAGGTAGTTCCCCTTTCATTCTAAGATTTTAGGTTTAGAGCATCGCATGAGAAATTGTTTTTTGGTCTGTATGAGCATGTAGCATATACGATACACCAACATTAGTATAACATGTTTTTATCACATTCTTATTTTCAATACAAACATCAGAAATCATGGTTGGTAAACAAAAATTCAGAGAGTTCGCGTTACTTAGTTTTTAGCTACATTAAAAAAGTTATGGTTTAAATTTTCCTAATTAAAAGAAGATGAAAATGATGAACAATGATCCATCTGACAAAATCCTATCAAATTAAATGAAGAGTATAAAGAATACGAAATTAAGAATAATACATTCAATGCTCATAAAAATGCTCCGTTGATAGATTTTCTACCATTAATCATACTAGTACATTTAAAGTCATTAAATTATAAAATAATAAGATTAGATAAAGCATAGCTTCCATACATACTCTGGGTCTACTTTTATCCTCCTCCAGTCCATTGGATTTGCGTTAACATCTATACTAAGAAAAATTAAATCACGTGATTTGATTTGATTTGAGTCAGAGTTTTCTTTTCCTAAACCTTGCGACCTAATAAAAATCATCGCTCTATTTATGTATGATGTCATAGGTTTATCATGTAAATATACTGTTTCGAGAATTAGCAAGTCTAACCCCAAAAAAGTCAAGCATTTATACCTGCATATTTGNAAGGTTTGTCATGTAAATATGCTGTTTCGAGAATTAGCAGGTCTAACCCCGAAAAAGTCAAGCATTTATACCTGCATATTTGGAGACTAAACGTGATTTTTAATTTGCGATACAACAAAACAAAATATCTCTACACACTGAAAAACTAACTTTATTACCATTTTACTTTGCATTTACAATGCAACCCGATCCTTACAATGTCAATCTTTAATTTAAAAACCAATAGAGCTGTTCCATGGATGGGTGTATGGTAAACAGAAACCAATACATGTACCTGCGTGGGAAAAGTTGTCAATTCAAACGATTTTGCTATTTCTTTGCTCTTCAGTTGAATCCGTCAGGGAATATCTTCCTCATCAACCAGACACCTGTTATTCGATATTACTTGCAGACACATGGATCAAATGAAATAGAGGTCCAATATTCACTGGGAACGTATTGTCATTGCAAGTAGGACTCTGAAGAAGATACGGTTCTGTGTCCCTCAATTTGATTTTGGTTTTGCATGTTTCACACCGATTTGGCGGTATTTCAATCACGTTTCGGCTACAGCGTTATACACAGCAACGTTCCATGCTTACTATGCCCCTTACATATTCTAAATCCAGGTAGCGATTTTAAAGTATATAGTCATGAAATAGAAAAATCACCACTCCAATGAAGATGATCACGCAGACGATGGCGACGATGACGGGAGTGTGGGATTGAGTGCATTCATTGGAGTTGCTGAAGGACTCATCCTTGTCATTCTAAAATATATAAATTACCATATACATCGACATCTTTCTGATAAATTACCATATACATCGACATCTTTGTGACTTGTCCATCAGCATAAAAAAATAACAAATCATGCCAAATCAGTTCTGTACACCTCTCAGTACATAATGTCACTCAAGTTGTAGATTTGTTTTCATTACTCAGAATTAACCTGCCCTTATGACTAAAGTAACATAATGAAAATGAATTGAAATATACAAATTTGGTAACAGACTATGATGGGGAATGGCTAAGAAGATATACTTACTCTCTGTCAACATTTACTTATATAGTTTGCATTATATATTTCATATTCCGCCGAACCCTAGGAGATAGAAATCAACAAATCAATCAAAAAATCCTCTAAACCGGAAATGACGTTGAATACGCTGGTAAATAAATACATTATCGGTTTGTCATTTGTAATATTACCAAAAAAAACGGCTGACCCCCTGATTATGTATACACTCCTCCTAGGCATCAGACCCCAACTGGTATATACAGGATCCGTGTTTGACTAACTCTAAATTATCTAAATGTGTATTATGTTTAGGACTTATGGGATTGATCACTGTTTGTTATCTTTACATTTTCATTGTCATATTGGTATAACATTTTGTGAATGTATTGCTTTTCCCTTTCTTTTAAATTCAAAGTACGTGTATACATATGGTGTAAAACGTTTTGAATTCCTGATATGCGAGAATGGTGACATTGCTTGTGCCAGTAATTCTCGAAAGGTTTATGACTCTATTTGTTTGTTGGCATCCCGCACTTAAGAAGGCATGCTAGTACCTCGGGGCTAGTACCGGTACCTTTTAGAAATATACTTCAAAAAAATCTATTTAACTAATGTGCTCAAGACGAACATAAAATGGTCTGGTTTGACCCGGTGAGTTATTTTATAACGTTTCAAAACTACAACAAGTAATACGTAATTAAGCAATTACCTTGCTTTCTCTGAGACGTAATCTTTCGTCCGTTTCTCTGTCAGATGGGCCGCCCTCCAAGTAAATAGTTATATTGACACTGGTGGAGGTCCTCATGTTTGTCTGAATTTCTGAAGCACATAATACAGGGCACAGCTTTAAGTTAATAGGAAGAGGTTATCAGATAATTTGACTCAGAATGTCGGTGCATTTTGGGTTATGTTTGAAAAGCCGGAGCGCTGTAGACGCTGCGCAAACTGTGAAGAAATTGATTGTCATTTTTCTGTCCGTGATTTAGTAGATCAGTGGCTGTAGTCATCATAATTCTGTAGTCCTCCGAATGACGTTCAGCCTGCATTGATTGAGATCCCAGTGACGAAAGTCTGCAGAGAATGCTTTGAATGTCTCAGATTTGTAAGTTCGGAATCTCTCGGGTAATAATAGCTTATTTCTTTATATCAAACCAATTCTAATAGCCAATTCCATTTCCCCAGAGGACAAAAACTTTACGCTAAATGCGAAAACCCTATATCATAACTGTAGATTTCAGGAAATGAATATATGGTCGTCCAAAACTTAATTTTAAAATAAATCAAACAAGCAAGATGAATAAAAAAAAATCAAAAGGAAGAATGATGAACACGCCATTTATCCAACTCAGATTTCATTCAAATTTCCAGGTTCAATACAGACTACCTGCAGAATATTATTTGTAGGGTTGGTCATTTAGGTAATACATTGTCAATAACCTTGACATAGTGCACATGACCTTCGGTACAGAATGCTCATTACACAGTTAGGGCACAATTAATCGCTACATCAAGTACATGTACATTATAAAAGTCTTCAGATTTTATTTTTTTTTTTAAAAGCCCTTTTCTACAATTGCTTCCATTAGTAAATGTTTCTATGGCATCGTAGTGAACACGTATACCTCGTTAAACAACGAAGGGTCGTTGTATCTATGGTGCCAAATTACACATCAACTCAAACATATTGAAGAGTAAGCATAATCATCTAAAGATATCTTTAATTTAATTTAGTGCAAGCAAATATTATCCATTAAAGATCTCTTCAAACTTATGAAGATATCTTCAATTCTAGGTTATTGCTCGCATTAAGTGATTATATTAATCAAATATTGACTGGGGGTTGAGGGCAACATTGATTATGTTAGTCCCAAAGGACGAAATATTGCCCGACGCGGAACGGAGGGCAATATTTTCGTCCCGAGGGATGTTGCCCGAAACACCGTAATATTTGCTTTGTTATTTGAAAAACAAAAACGACTCAATATAAAATAGTTTGTTATATTCATGCAGTCTCTATATTCTCTATACAGAGAAAACACTCAGCATAAGTTGATATTTACTCCTCCGAAAAATATTTTTACAAGTTAACATCGAGATAACTGGGTCATGCTCTTCCTATTTCGTTGTCCACTAACGGTATCGGTGATGCTATACTTAGAGAAATTTTTGGCCATGATTGATCTTGTTTTTTAATTGTGACGTTTGCTTTGTTTTGCTTTGTAGTCGCATTGTTTTATTACGTCACACATAAATCAATCTTCTTGTCACAATCAAGGTGTGGAAAACTTCGCTGCCGGTCAATATTTAAAATAAAATGACCGGCAATATTTTTCGGAGGAACAAAATATCAATTATTTTGAGCGTTTTCTCTGTAGAGAAATATAGAAGACTATTATTTACTGAATAATAACAACATGAATTATTCTGCTGCATTGAAGCGCGCTGTAATTGAGTTGTTGCTCTTTAAAAGTGAGTAAGCAATTATTAATATGCTCAATAATTAAATATTGAATCGTAGTCTTTGGAGACCAGGTCTTCCAACAATCCCGTTGGTATCCCTATGGGCACTAATTGTGCACCCCTTATTGCATCGACTTATTTTTATATTCATATGAAGCAGAATTTGGTACAAAAAATTGTTACAGGATAAAAACAATAAAACTTGTCGTGTCTTTCAACCCTTACAATAGGTTATATAGATGATGTCCTATCAATTAACAAATCATAATTTTCACAATTATGTCCTTTTGATATATCCGAAGAACTCCCGATATAAAGGAACCACAGAATCTGACAGACCTGCTCTCATATTTGGGATTTTACTTAACATTGACGTCTAAATGGCAGAATTGACAAACTACATTATATGATAAGCGTGATGATTTTAACTTCTTGCAAATTGTCAACTTTCCCTTCTATGTAGTAATATATACCACTATCACCTGCTTAATGGTGTGTATATCTCTAGCAGTTGATTCAAGTACGCAAGATGCATTATGCGTATGCGGAATTTTTAAAGCGAGGCCAACTACTAACAAAAAAGTTGAAGTTGCAGGGCTAATAACGAATCTCGTTAAAGTCATCATTTCGCAAAATTCTACGGTCGCCTATAATGACCTTGTTTGCGATTAAAAGTATCATTAAGTCATATGTTGATTGCTTTGTTTCATAACCTTTGTTAGACGTTATTTTCCTAACTAGATTTGACTAGCGGTCTCACAGCGGGTGTGACGGTCAGCAGAGGATGCTTACTCCCTCTCCATGGCACCTGATCCTACCTTCGCTTTTGTCGGAGGTCCGCGTTGCCCTACACTCGATTTTGCATATGTTTTTTTGGATTATGAATTACGTTTTAACACGATGTTACCTTCACCTATTTGTATCCACAAAAATCTGAATTAATGATCTTCTTAATTGCATGTGTTCTCCTTTTTAAAAGAGTATATGACATTAATTCCTGTATACAAAAACGACGTATTAGAGATATCTTCAATTAAATCAAAGAGTCATATAGCAATTATTCTTGTCTGACATTAAATTTTCTTGGCAATAACTAACGGACCTGTTATTGAACAATGTGCGAATGCGTTATTAATTAATGAGAATAATTGAAATCATGAGATACGCCGGTCAATCAGATTTGACCTTTCAGCAAAGTTAGATTCAAATTATTGAGAGCAGGATTGGATAATTCAACGTCAGTTAATTCAATGGGCCCGAGATTGCTTCACAATGATATTTGCGAGTATATTCCTCCTGAGGACAGAAAGTTCACCGCTGATAACCCGAGGCCCTACAAGAGCCTTTGTGGATATCAGTATAATCGGTATCACTTGTGGTATAATACTGAAGAGAGCAATAATCTGCATGAGATATATCTGGGATGATTTTGATATCATATAAAATAGTCGAAATTCAGAGATCGTGGAACGGCCCTGTAAAGTATTTTGTCGACAGTTTGATGCCTCTACAATTTGTATTGTACTACGTCACTCAGTGGACACCCTGAATGATCAACCCCAGTCAAAAGCCTTTTGAAACTCAGCAAGGACAGAACGTTTGCATTTTTTTTTCCTGGCAAATTTTTACACACGGTGGTCATATACCATTTTGGGAATTATCGGATTTCTGGGAATTTTTTTGATTTTTTTGTAACTATTAAACATTGGATCAGTGAATACACTTTGGATAGTGCAACGATCTTTAATCAAATTCTAAAAAGTTGCGATGCTTTTTCCAGCCGGAGCAAGGGTCGAAGCTTCCAGTCTCTAGAAAAATACATCCTACACGTGGCGGATATGCGACCTGGCGGAACGAACGGCAACATAGAGGTCCCAATCAAGAGGAGATCGGTAAGAAGCGCCGGTCGAAGCTAAGTACACGGCAATCAGCGATATCCCGGGCCGAGCTAGCATAACGAGACGCAAGCCGTTGCACAGCAGGCAGCACGTCCACCCCTGAATGAGGCCCCGTACTCCACACGCACACAGAACCCGCTTAGACATACGGATACGAACGGACACCCGGGTGAGCTTGTGGCCGATTGGTCACTGTCTGTTCAGGCATCAATTACACCAAATTCAAGCGAGTCCTACAGGCAAATTTTTCAAAGTATTCAATGTCCGTCTTAGCCTCAAAAGCAAAAGATATGGGAGGGTCAGTTCATTGGACCTTTGTCTTCTTTTAAAAATCGGCGAGTGAATTTGGGCCAGTTTGAGTCAAGAGGGGGAATTACAATTGCAAACGGTCGAATTCTGCGCACCACTGCATCAGCAAAACACTCTTTCTGAACATAATAAGTGGACATCGGATTAACATTTAATATACACTGAGCATGAGCGCTTCAATATAACCAAAATGCCCAGGACATGTTGAATATGTGCGAGACATTAGACTGGCTGCCAGTCGCTCGCATAATTGGCACACATACCATGTGCAATACGTAAAGCTTCCAACCCTTCCAATGCCCTGGGGGTAATTCATCAACGGTTTTTGGCTGATGTTCTAATCAACCAAACCTAAATGTCGGACTTTGGGAATGAGCTATTTCTCACATCAATTTCAAGCTACTCGAATTTTGAATTTTATTATAGTGCCAAGAATCTGGTGTTTTAGAATCTAGCCATACAGCGCTGAAATTTGGTATATGACGTGTCTTTGTCTCTTGTGCAAACCATTGAAATATTGCCGAATTTTTTATTTTTTGCTATTTTACTGGACATTGGTATGTTGTTCTATGTATTATGGTCGTCAAGGTGTGAAGTGATAGGTTCGGGTTTCATTGTTGTAAAATCTTTAAAAATATGTAGCCTTTGGTTCTTTCAGTCAAACCTAATTGTTCCTTTGTGGCATATGGGATTCCACCAAATGGTTATTATTCTGGTTATATATATAAAAAATATACGTACAGTGTATATATATTATATAATTATATATATTGAAATATACAGTCGGTAGACAAAATTCTAAACTATATATGTAATCCATGGTTTGTGGGGGACATTTTCCAATATCTGTGGCCGAACTGGGGAGTCGGTAATGGTAGTGACTGACGGTTTCTGCTCCAAAACCTGAGTGTCTTCTCCCATCTGCTCCTAAAGCAGGGGGCAATTTACAGGACTTAAAGTCTTAATTAAGTTAATTTAACAGTAACAGTTCTGCTATAGTGAGGACACCACCGGGGCCGGTTGGGACTTCGTCCGCCTCCACTTAAGTGAGGGGATGCTAAGGCTGGTGCATGTGGATTATGTGTAAAATGTTAAATTTCAAACCAGATAGACTGAAGGAGACAGGGTGAGAAAGGGCCGGGTCTCGCTTACCTCCTTAGAACGCTGGCGTCGTTCGGGTTTGGGCACTGAATGTTTTACTTGGGGACCCCCATTGCACCCTTACAAGCTAAGTTAAACTGGACATTGGGCGACTCCCAGTTACCTCACAAAATTCCTCATATGTATTTGAAAAGTGACCATAAAAAACTTCAGGCACTAATGTAACAATGTGCTATTTTGAGTTTTTACAGTACTTATACTCACTGACATGAATAGTTCGATCTGTATACACAATCCATAGGAGTTATAAATTTATCTAGTAATTATCTTGCTCCATGACCAATAAACTGGAAATAGATACAAATGAAAATTTGAGTGATTATATTTTCAAAATGTAGTGATATATTTTCAAATGTATCTGGCACATATGTTTGAAGAACTGCTGGGGTTTTTTTTAACGCAAACGTACATTGAAAATTTTATTTGTTTATGATTTTGTTTTGCAAAAGTTAGACGGATTTGAAAATTTTAAGTCTTTTCTCAATTTATGGCCTTGAGGGCTGATTTGTTTCAGGCCACTTGTCCTGTATTTGTAATGGCTCACTGAAATGCAAGTTGCCAGCCAATGTAGGACAGCCTTACTTTCTCAATTATGACATTAAGATAATGCTTTCAAATTCAACCGATAAAATGTATAATTTTAGACTATTTATTTTAGCTATTCAAAATATGCATAACACAGGTTATTTAACAGCAGACATTCATTGTACATACAGTGATTAACACTAAATCAAATACATAACAACTTAACTCTCATAATCAGAAAATGGAATCCGTAGTGCTTCAAAAAATCGTTAATGATTTACCATCTCCTAATGGTATAGTGAACACATGAAAAGTCACAGTGGAAATAAGACACATTGCATCATGCATGTATCATCAACAATGTTCCCAACTTTTTCAACAAAAGGCTAAAAAATAACCAAACATTAGCACACAAAGTCAGCAAGCGTCCCGCTGAGGCAAATGATTTAATATGTATACACATCTGCATATGTTGATAAACAAGTGTGCAAAGTTTCAGCTATGTACAATGTATAGGTTTAGAATTTCAGTGTCCACAAAATATAAGTTGCAAATTCTGTAACTTTTCATGAAAAAAATTAAAATTTTCCAAACATATTGCCCCCTATACAATTAATAAAATCAATACACACATCTGCATATGGTGATGAATATGTGTGAAAATGTTCAACTATGTACACTGTGTAGGTTTTGAGTTTTAGTGTTCAAAAAGTGTTGACAGACAAGCAGACGATAGTTCCTAAGACTTCTTCGTTTTTTTGGAAGGAGGAATAAGGTGGTCTGGCAACTCCGCAGGTAACTCATGACCTTTCCAATTATCTTAATCAGATAGTTTGCGAGGGCCCACTCATCAGCATCCAGCTTTCCTCTTTTGTCAATGTCTGACAATTTCCAGATTTTGCCCAGAACAGAACTCGGTAGCTTGCTCTTGACCATTTCTTGCTTGGCTGCAGCCCCCGTGATTTTTCCGTCGGCTGGGTTCAGTCTGTTGAAGGATTCGTCATAGTCCATCCTACTGGCGTTGACTATCCATTCTTGTGCGTCTCTCCCCTCGTCGATTCCCTCCCCTCTACCGTATCCGAACATGCTCTGGTTCATGGTATCAAATGCACCTCCTTTGACTTGTGCTTCTTTAGAAATTACTGCTTCTTCGTTTGGTATCATCTGCATCAAACGAGTAATATCTGAAGCCAACATTTGGTCAACAGTTTCTATCAGTTTCGGTTTCATGGCATGGAATTTGGTAAAGTCATGATGGATCAGTTGTTCTTGCATGCGCTTCAGTTCCGGAAAGTCTCCAAGTGATATCTGATGTTCCCTTTGTATTCTGCCATAAATGTCTCCTAAATTTTTAATCAGTTCTTTTTTCTTGGCATCCTTTCCAAACATGGAGGGCATATCTTTTCTGAGTTCACTGATAATGTAGGCATGGACCTGAAATGAGATGTAAAACATTAACTTAAAAGTTATCTAAGTACCTTCACAGTAAACAACTGTATGCAGCCAAGTCACTTGAAAATTTGATAAACTCATCAAAAAAGGGAAATATAAAAATGAAACCTATATACATGATACATTATGTAACTGAATGTCAAGAGGGTGGGATTTTGACAAATTTCTTCTTGTAAGTCACTCCAAACTCTTAAATTCACAAGTATCACGGCCTTCCCAACATCACTTGTTTTATGTACACCACTGTCATCTATCCAGAGTATTACGAGTAAAATGTATTCTAAAAATATTGGTGCAATGTACTGGAAATAGATCTACCTACATACATATCATCCATCTTTTTTTTTACTGCAATGATGTAAACATCTCAGAATTTGAACCACAGTGTCTACACTAATGAACAAATCCACAAGTGTAACAGATATAAATTTATAAACAACAGAAGACTGGTCAGCATTTGTACACCAGGTCTCTAGTGCGTCACAAAGATGATATAGTACCATTAATACTATCATGCTGCAATGTTACAACACAGGGGTGTGCTCACTCCATCAAATATCATCATGATGACTACATCATTTTTG
This sequence comes from Ostrea lurida, assembly GCA_903981925.1. Taxonomy (NCBI): domain Eukaryota; kingdom Metazoa; phylum Mollusca; class Bivalvia; order Ostreida; family Ostreidae; genus Ostrea; species Ostrea lurida. The sequence goes on from CAJDSM010020371.1 coordinate 15,207, forward strand.
TGGACATTGTTCTGCATTTTATCTCTATGCGACAGTTTTTGAAATAAAATCATGCATTGTAAAAAAAAAAAATGCCTTGTTTCAATTAATGTACAGTCGAGACTTTGACACCAACCCCAACTTGTAGAAATGTTTCTGAGATAAAGACATCTTAGATTTATTTAATTTCTAAATATTTCATTCATCTATGTGTATGGTTCTGACCTACAGTGGTTGTGGAAACTCTGAAAATAACCATTATGTTTGTCTATACTTGTCAACATGAACTTTGCATCATAGCATTCTTATTCATTCAAGCTTGTCTATCTAAATTTCTCTAGCTGTAATCTAACTATCTGTTCACACTGCTTAGCTGCCACAAAATGTGTATACACGTATTTCAGAAAAGCGAAATAAATAAAATGATCAGGAAATCATAACAAATGTTCAAGAGTTTTTCAAAAAGGAATGTGTTAATCAATTTTGGCATATAATTATTGTCAGTGTCACCCTGTATGAGTGTTACTTAAAGTTCAAAAACACAGACTAATATATTTTACTATTCAGCAGGAATTCAGCGACAATTGTTTAATTTCTCCTTCACCAGGTCCAGTATAATATCGACATGAAGCTATAAATGTAACCTCTAATTAAATAATAGTTTGCACTGAGCCTGATATAACTGTCCAAGTGTAAATCTAAAATATCTTAAAAGGAAATGGATGGACCGGTCAGCAGAGGATGCTTACTCCTCCATGGCACCTGTTCCTACCTTCGCTTTTGTCGGAGGTCCGTGTTGCCCTACACTAAATTTTGTATGTGTTTTTTTTTTGGATTATGATTACGTTTGACATGATGTTAACTTCGCCTTTTTGTATTTATACCATATGATAACCGGGAAAATGAACAGATTTGGTTGCATCTGACTTGTGTACATGTCAGTCACACTGATAAAAACATGTTTCATGCTTATTGGACTTATTACCTTTGCTAGTCTTGCCTCTCCTTATAAAGATCATTCAGCTTCCGCAGTGCTGCATTCCGAGGCAAACTCTTGAAGATCATTGAACAAATCCTGCTCTTCTAACTCAAGAGTTTTTGTTCATATCAAACTGTAATGGATTGTCCCAGAATGATCCAATAAAAACTCTGGTTACTTCTGGTGTATTCAACAACTTTTCCCAAGGACCACATATAGAGCTCCATACACTCCATCAGCTGCCTGGTGCGTCAATCATATCAGCTTGTTAAATACGATACGGATTTTGTCATCATAACCTTTATGGCACCAATAGCACTTTGAAATTCATCTGAAATGTCCAATTTGGTGCATCAAAAAAGAATAATTCTGTCCACTCTCTCTGCAAAACCACCCAAGCACTCCTGCAAAATTCATACCCCCTGTCCACCCTTTGCTTTTCACCAGAAAGGATTCCTGGAGTGTCAACAATTGTCAAACTGTTTAAATACAGGATTATCACCATTGAACACTGAAATCGGTTCAAGAAAGCATTTCCAAATTTTGACAGTGGTCTGAACTGTTTTTTAGTGTCTAAGACCAGCGCATTGCCAGGAATGACCCCTTCTTCCTTCCCCGTCATTACAGCAATAAATCTGTCGGTCGTAGGCTCAGGACCGATTCTGATACCTGGAAAATCTTGCTCTAGTAAATACCTGATAAATGTCGTTTTTCCTGTTGAATACTGTCCTATTAGAAGAATCATGGGTTTGGATTCAAAATCCGGATCTTCAAGGGGCGGGGAGTGAAAATCGTGAAATTTGTACTGTTCTTCTAAAGGTAATAACTTCGTCCTGTATAACTTTTTCAGCCCCTCTCCGACGGTGTCGAAAATTTCCGGCTCCTTGTGGCGTTTATCGTCGCCCGACAACCACCGTTTCATGTTGTTTTCACCTTGGTACAAATTTCCCAACTTTCCTTTTGACACACCGTATGCTGAATGAGATACCAGATATGAGTTTCAAACTCTCATTGCGCAAGCTTATGACTTCACGAATCCCAACCCAAATTCCCGGAATATTTTCGTATATCCTCTGATTCGTTATCTCAATTTGATCATAAGTTAGAGGATTCTGCTGTGTTTAACATGTGAACGCACGTAGATATATTGTAGTACTTTCGTTTTAGCTAGTTGACACCCTGGAAAACTGACGATAAAAAAACATTTCAAAATCTTTAAAATTTTCTAGCTAGACCCGTAATAACAGTAGAAAGTTGCAGGTTATTTTTTTTATTTGATAATATTAACTTGTTTTTCAAGTTATCACTACACATTCAATAGATCTGTACTTAGTTTTGTTTTGTCATTATCTATAAAAAGAAATGACAAAAATAGAAGTTATTTCTTGTACTTGTATCAGCGTTGTTTATGCGTCATACACATTTGACTATGAAGATGCAGATAAAGGTGTAATTAGCTATCAGATTAAATTAATGAGCAGTATAGAAACCTATCAAGAAGATGATAAATACAGATTGGGAGGGTGAGGGTTGTTATAAACATGTAAATAACAGGTTGGGAGGGTGAGGGTTGTTATAGGGTTACCAATCAGATCCACAAGCTCTTTAAGCTGTTCCAGTCCTGTATAAACTCCCAATCAAACTGAGACACTTATATAGATAGAGCAGGATTCAATATAAGAACAATAGAACAAAGGATATAGCATTAAGATATATATAAGTGGAGAATATCAATGCATAGATGATAGATAGATATTGTATCGTTACAGTGCATGTTCAGTACATGCACATTTATACTGTAACAGAACTTGACTCTTGGTACTTATTTTATTTTCCCCTCTACTAGGCGCCACTGGAAGAAAGTTCCTCTCCAACAAAGTGGTCAACTTAAACTGAAGTACAGGATCGGATCATGCTGACTGGTCGTCACGTGGTGCGGCATGACTCCTGTAACAATTGTAACGATAAACTTGACTGGGTTTTTCAAGTTATCAAGAGACATTCAATAGGCCTGTACAATGTTTTGTTTCGTTTATTATGTTTAAAAAGAAATTACAAAAATAAACGTTATTTGTTGTACTTGTATCAGCTTTGCTTATGCGTCATACACATTTGACTATGACGATGTAGATAAAGATATAAAAAGCTATTAGATTAAATTAATGAGCAGTATAGAGACCTATCATCAAGAAATTGATAAATACAGGTTGCGAGGGTGAGGGTTGTTATATAAATGACAGGTTGGGAGGGGGTGGGGGAATTGTTATATGGTTACCACTCAGATCTCGAATATTCATATGTAGGAGAACCATATCTCGGTCAAGTGTTTTGATAAATATAAAAATGCACTGTCACTATTTCTTGTTGTTCTAGTACTGACTTTGCTGACAAATTCATATATTCTGGTGTCATATTTTTTTTCAGAATTATGGAAGAAATTGAACGAGTAAACGAAACCAAATTACTAGGTGTAATCATTAGCGACAACCTAAAATGGGATGCCTTCAACCGCCTTTTTGATATATATATGTCAATTAAAACATGCAGGTTTAAATGAAAATGAACTGGTACGAGTTTACAAAGCACTAGTGAGGCCAGTCTGCGAATATTCGTGCCCGGTGTGGTTAACTCACCTGAGAAAACCAGCCATTTATAATATACAAATTACAAGACCGTGTCACAAACAAACTTATACCATGGTGTGCCAAAAACGTGAACAATTAGCAAGTTAGTGTCAATATGCAATAACTTTGAAATGGACATGTTTCTCTTTTAATAAGGACATGTTATATCTTATGTGGAAATATATTTCTCTTTTTATTATGGACACCATTTTTTCTTTTATATAGATTTTAAAGTTAATCTATTGTTTACTTTTCCAATTATTTTTAATCGAAATAATTGTATACTTGTCTTGGCTACTATGCGTTAATCATTTTATACATCATACCCGCAAATTGACAATATTTTTATCATATGAACTGTGATTTAATGCACTTTACTTTCACTGTTTAGATGTCACTCAAAGTATCATTATTATTTTTTTAAAACGTATCTTATCATTTTTAAATTCAATATTTGGTATAGCACTACTATCTTCCTTTGATATGTTTAGATTTAAAAACTGATATACTTATTTCTTCATTATTTGAATAAACCGGGTATTACGCTGTAAATCACGGACGCACTGAAATGTAGAATCATATTACAATCTACACTTTGTTTATGTGTGCTCGAGAGATCAAAATTACGTTCTTATCAGCTTTGTAATCCTTTATCAATGTAATTTTAGTGACTGATTTTTTTCTTTAAGAAAAGAAACTAACGCAAAATGTGATTTATGACAAGATGAATTTATGGGCTAGGCTCTTTCTACGACTAATATTCTGATCACTATGATGCATACGAGATAAAAGTAAATAAACCATAGCTGGTATTTTAAAAAATATTCTATAAATAGAGTTTTACTGAAGTGCTTTGTCGAAAAGAAAAGTAGCCGAAGACGGATATCCCTGATCGTCTATATATGGACTTCTCAGGAATGTATTGCTTCATTTAATGTTAAAAAGTGTTACATGATGTATCACATTCCCCGTGTGTCAGAAGTCCTGTATGTGGGTGTGTGTCGTGAGATAGGGACTCCGACAGAAGTAGCCTTCAGAAGGGATCTGTATGATACGGCGGAGATGATACCGAAAAATTCAGAGTTTTATGAAGGAATCAAGAGGATGCTGAGTGGTAGTTATAAGGAAGGATTCAGGTTTAAATCGTCTGACAGGATTTCATGCAGTGGTAACCCTGATTCATAAGGTGATATGTGATATGTGCAGTCCACGTTATATCATCCACCCAGACATGCACTTATCTATATGGAGACCTCTGATACTCCACCGGGATTCGCTAGATTACAACTACTCACACCGTCAGATCGAGTAATTGTCATGTCCTCACTATTGAAGAAAAACAATGCTGCATACATTTCAAGTTCATTGCTGCGGATGAGATTCCATCAATTATCAAATGGTATTAATCCAGCCACTGAAGATGAGAACATACACGGTCCATGTCACAACTTCTCTTTTCTATCCAATGAAGTTGATATTGCGCTATGTTTCCGTTCCCATCACTGGCCCATACCAGCCTTTCCC